>SDVV010012199.1:0-15553 GCA_016164225.1 Gammarus roeselii
TCGGGCCCTGCTGCTGACGACGGTTCCTCGGTGCATTCGGGACCCAGAGTGTAAGTTGAGGGGCTACCGGACGGACCCTTTAGCACAAAAGGGCTAAGATGTGTGAGTGTGAGCGTGTGAGGGTGTGAGGTGCGCCTTGCCGTCGGCCACCCCCCTTTCTGGGGGATGCGGCCTAGTGTCTGTATCTGTCATTCGCTAATTCAACGTCGAAAAAAATGGTAACTACATACTCCCCTCAGACGAATGAGGGGAAGTGTCCCACCTGTTCTGCGGGGCTAAGAAAGACGAAAAGAAGGTTAAACGTTTTGAAGATGAAAAGATTGAGAGGCAAGGCAGGAGTGCGTTGAGGAATAATGACGTTTGAATTAGAACGCGGATGGTGAAAGTAGACCGAAGTTATGGTGGATGGATGGTGTGAAGCAGGCGCTAGGAAGGAGAGACAATAAGTTTGGTGGTAGCGATAGGGCGTGCAATGGTTGAGTTTTGATCGACTTCAAAAAGTACAAAAAGGCTTCACCTCAAAAATTACAGAGGATTTTGATTTGATTTGGGCCTCATTTCCACCAGAGCCTCAACGTGAGTTATAATAGGCTCCCCCGTAGGGGGCGACCATCGTTGATTCAGTTATGTTCGCACGGCCTCGCGTGCGAAAATATTAGTCATGTCAAGATGAAGTCGGTACATATTTCAGTTGTGGCATATTCGCTTACTAGCGAGTACGAGAGGGTTAAGAGTTAACGCGTATCTTCGTAAAATGAGTTATTTCTGTGCGTAATGGGGTAGAGAGACCACCTCACTTGCACAGGTGTTTGGGATTTAGACAGCTTCGTATAGTCCGGTGTGTTTTACGAAAGCAATAAGCTTTTTACGGAATGTTGGGTCCGTGAGTAGGCTTTGTAGGTTGCACGGGGGATTTATGAACACTCGTCGGGCTGCCGCGAGTGCGTTGCAATCTATCAGTATGTGTTTCACGCAGATAGCCACTTGGTGGCAACAGGGGCAAGGAGGAGCGTTTGGTCCTATGTCGACATCCATCAGGTGGTTGTGAGTTATCCACGTGTGGCCCGTGCACAAGCGGTTGATGGGGCATGGCAGAACGTTACTTCAATGTGCAAAAACGGACGGGCTGCCTAACGATGCAAACCGTTGCTTATAACAGCGAGATCTACCTCTGATCGACGGATACTCTCAATGTGGCTACCACTCCTTTCCCCAAATCCTTCTCAACCGCGACGCCAAGTCGGGATTTGATTGGAGAAAGTGGTAGCAACATGCAAATACCGATGCCACATCACGAATCGAGAGTGTCTCCGCAGCTGTTGGTCAGGTGGCAGTTACGCTTTATCCGGCTGTAACCGCGAAACAACACCAAGTAAGCGCCGTATCGTTCGCAAACAGCAACTACACTCTGTGAAGGCAATCTCACGCATGAGTACAGCAAGAATGGAAAGAAGAAAAATGTTACCCCAAAGAGAGTGCAGCTCTGCTGCTATTAGCCACCACAATGGAGCAAATTAAGGACCGGTGCGCAAAGACCATTAGGAGACTGTCAAAAGGGGAATGGGAAGTTGAAGGAAATTTGAACAAGACATTAGATGCAAATGAAGTTAACAAAAGTTGGGTAAATTCAAGACCGGTGTGCAAAGACTATTAGGAGAGTGTCAAAAGGGGTAGGAGTAGTGGTGGTAGTAGTAGTAGTGGTTGTTTCCGTTTTCCACCAGAGTCTCAACGCGAAGTTAATGCAGACTCCCCCGTTGGGCAATAGAAGAGTGGCAAAGTCGGTGCAACGTAGATTACGAGTAGGTTTAACGTCTGTTCCGAGTATGTTCAACGTAGGTTCCGTGTAGGTTTAACGTAGATACAGAGTAGATTTAACGTAGATACGGAGTAGGTTTAACTTAGATACCGAGTAGGCTCAACGCAGATACCGAGAAGGCTTAACGCAGATACAGAGTAGGCTTAGCGCAGATACAGAGTAGGCTTAACGCAGATACCGAGTAGGTTTAACGTAGTATGAGCAGCAGCCGCTTCCGCGCTCTACCAGAGCCCCAACGCGAAGTCGTCGCTCGTCAACCTGCCCATGCGGGCGTCTAACGATGTATGATTATATAACTAATACAAAATAGATCACCATGAAACCGAACTACACGGCCTAGTTCGGTTACATTACAATCAATTTATTCAGGAAGATGAAGACTCAGACAAAACGAATACCTACCTCCACCCCTCAGAACCTTAATAAGTAACATGTACGCACGCCAGTGCACACAGGTAGTATCGTCGAAATTGGTACAAGGTCTACGGCCTCACGAATCAGATCAACTCCAACCGCAACGTATCACAAGGTTTATAGTTACGCGGCAAAGATCAATCAACCACAGACATTACATATGGTCCGCACATGCGCAAGCGAGCGCTGACTGAAAAAAAAACTTTTCACAAAATCACAAACAGGAGCTCTCGTAGAAGTATACTAGAATTATTTTATACGACAGAATTGTGGACCGTGAAGAAGAAAGAAAGGGCAGATCCATCATGGGATGAAAACTGCTCAGATCTTTATCATCGTACTTATTGTTCAAGGGGATAGGGTGGGGAGGGGGGGGCAAAGGTCCCTTGGGTCCCGAAAGAGCCTGCCTGATGAGCCCCGGAGGGTTACCCGAGTCCCTCGGGTCCCCAAGCTCCCCGGGTCCATCGAGTCCCCTCATCTCAGCTCATCTCGGCTTGTCTCAAATAATTTCGGCCAGTTTCGACTCGTCGCGACCAACTAGACTTGTCTCAACATGTTCAGACTGATTTCGACGCACCTCGACCTGCCTCTGCGCGGCTCTCCCCCTCTGCGTCAGCAATGTTGTGGACTGCAATAACTAATTTCTCTACTCAAGCACTCCACATATATACATTCCCCTGGGTATGGGCTTTACAGCGTAGGGAGGGGGGAGCAGAGGTTCCAGGATTTAGAGGGGCCGCAAGAGGGTCCCACAGTTTCTCAAGAGGGTCCCACAGGGTCTCAAGGGTGTCTCCAAGGGTCCCAGAAGAGTTCAAGTGGATCCCCTCAAGTTCTCCTGGTCTTCCAAGTCCCCGGGTTCCAGAAACCCCGGGTCCTCCGAGTCCCGCGTGTTTCACGAGTACCCCTCATTCCCTGGGTAACCTAGTCTCAACCCACCTCAATAAATTATAAACAAAGTAAGTAAAATTTATCATCATGAAAAAGGGCAGAAAAAATAAGAACTCACGAAATAAGAAAGAATAAAATACTAAAATAAAGCGTTAATGATCTATAAAATGAATGAATAATCGTACATCCACCCCAAAAAAATTGAATGAGCTCATTTGATACATAACTAGTAACATTTTCTTCCTCAGGAAATAAAAAAGGGATTTGTAAATATGTTTATTGGTCACCCAGATATTTACAAGTGCAGAACTAAATTCATAAGGAAATAATTAAAAATTTAGGCAGATTCTATTAGGTGATTAACTTATTTAATTGCCAGCAGAGTAGAGTGATTTGGTTTACAACTGCGTGGTGATAAAGGCAACAACTTATCGGTAGGTATGTTGCTACTTATCAAATAATTCTGATCGTCTTGAACCATCGACAGGATGACACCGATCGAGGGAAATCGTTGTCTACTATCACAGTTGGTGATAGCTACTAAAGAAGTATCCACTTTGATGATGGAAACGTGTTGCAAGCATTCAAAATCAATGATGCCTAGGCAACCGAACCACAAAAGGGACCCACCCGGACGTGATATAGATGATAAATAAACTAACACAAATCCTTGCCCCACATGTTGTCATCCCTTCGCGTGTCGTGTCGGTGTGAAGCAATGTGGCTGAGGGACATGTAGTCACTACAAGAATTGTACCACACTAGTGGTTATGCGTCAACTGCCAACCAACCCACAAATAAATACAGACATCTGCATGAACACCACCACACTTTTAAGCAGCGCCCCCCCCTCCTTTTGTTCGAACTTAAGTCTTAGATCAAATTAGTGACTGGTCTCACTAGCGCCTCGTGAGTGCCAAATGGTCTTGAATTTTTGAACGCACTACTGATAAAACAAGTTACAAGCCTTCGTTACTGACGAATGCCATTTGGTACACATTTTTTCACCCTACTGAAACCGCAGAGATATACCCTTATCGCTTGAAGTAGATGTTCTTGTGCTGATTTAGGTCCTGTCGCCTGGAGTGCGCCCAGTGCTCGTACCACTGCGGCGCCCACCATTCGCCCTCTGGCTGTGTCTTGTAGACGGGTTCCCCCATCCAGGTGCCCACCTCCCAGCCCTCCACGTCCTTCATCAGCTCTTCCTGCAAGCAACAGATTCATCACGAGATGATAATGGAGGAATGAGAAGAAAATTAAAATATGAGTTGGCTGCTAAGATTTCAAACATAGAATTATTACTTAGACAAGTCATTGAACACTAGAGCCAAACAGACTCGAGTCGGCTCCCAAGAAGGTGGATGGCCGGCGGCAAGACTTTTCACACAGCTCTCCATAAACTCGTACATTCGAGATCTTAGTCCTTTGGCGCCAAAATCCATGGCAAGGAGGAACTCAGAGGGTCACACCCAATCAACAGAGGAGGGGGAAAAAAAGGTGGTAGACATATTTCAAGTAATAATCACTACTTGAACAAATTATTGGAATGATAATAAGAGTCATAAAGGGGTTTCCAATATTATATAACTAGTATATGAACTAGAAATAAAACTACTAGAAGCTATCCATCATCGATTAGAGGCTACATGCATGCAAGATTTCCAAGAAGCTAGTAAATTGCATAAAATGTATTTATGAACAAGTATGAGTTATGGTGATAAGAGGTTCCATGAAGCTATATTGCATAGAATGTATTCATGAACAATTATGAGCTATGTTGCAGACATTACTTATGAGATGCAATTAGGCTGCTTGAGGTATATCCTATTGTATGGGCACAACAAACAAACAATACTGTTTAAGCATGTAGATCAAGATGAAAATTTATGAAAAATGTCAACAAAAAATCAAACGTAGAATTTAAACGATAGCCTCATGCAGGACATTCAAATAGCCTGACTTATGCTCTCTGCCATACTTTTTATTCAACCTTATCAACTTGTCACTAGAATCGGCAGCCACCTGAATACAGGCTGCCAACTTAGTGCTTGCCAGCAGTGCTCGAACACATTTAGGGCTTAGCTGCGATTGCAAAAGTTGCCTCTGCATCACCACCTAGGTAGGACCCAGGTAGTGAGTGTTACAGCAGGAAAAAAATAATGAACCTGAAAACTTCTTTTTTAGTATTTTGACCAACTCGACCAAGCAAAACTTGAACAAAGAAATGGCAAATGTTGTCAGTTTCTGTAACTTGTCACTGGCTACCTAACACTAGCGTAGATGTAAACTCTGCTTTGGGCAAACAACTGCAAATATTACATCTAAAAAAAAAATCATTCATTACTTACATAATGTTTTATTTATAGATGCAAATCACCGGAAGCATCTGATGCTACCTTGGCTGTGCATTCATCATAATAAAATTATTTGCTTAAGCAAAAATGAGGACGACGACGATGGAAACGAGCAAGCTCCTAAAAGTTAACCCTACCCCCTAACGATCCCATCAGCTAGGAGACCAAAAAAAAAACTTTTAGAGAATCAAGCAAAAAGTGATTGACCGAAGAAATAAAAGAGACAGAGAATGAGGTTGCTGACCTCAACAGCCCTGTTGCGACGGAGTTGCAGAAGAGCGGCGCGATCCTTCTCAGCTTCCAAGAAGGGGTATGTAACCAGCCTGGCGCTACGCATCTCAATCTCCCGTTTTCTGCAACAATCAGGACAGGACATGACAATGAAATTAATCAGGACAAGACATGACAATGGATTTAATCAGGACAGGACATGACAATGGATTTAATCAGGACAGGACATGACAATGGAACTTATCAGGACAGGACATGACAATGGAACTTATCAGGACAGGACATGACAATGGAACTAATCAGGACAGGACATGACAATGGAACTAATCAGGACAGGACATGACAATGAAATTAATCAGGACAAGACATGACAATGGATTTAATCAGGACAGGACATGACAATGGATTTAATCAGGACAGGACATGACAATGGAACTTATCAGGACAGGACATGACAATGGAACTAATCAGGACAGGACATGACAATGGAACTAATCAGGACAGGACAATGGAACTATACAGCTAACTTCGACTTCAACACCTGATAAAATATAACACTTCTGATTTTACTACACATTAGTATTAGGTCTTGCATTGATACATCTATAATTTCAATTAATAAGGAAGGGGTGCAGAAGATGGTAGAGATGATGACAGCAGGGAAAGGGCCTGGTTTGGTCAGCAATGCAACAGAATGCCTAAAGATGGGTGGAGTAACGGTAGCTGAATGGTTTCACGACTACCCAACATACCAGCATGACCAATGTGCACATGTAAACAGGAGGCACAAACGCAACAACACACCAGAAATCAAAGAATCACGGCCAAATAATGAGCCAAACAATTCGAGCAACCGACTAAAGTGATTCAGTTAGTCACAGTGTCACTGAAGCAGCCTAATGTGTATTAATTCTCAGCACAATCTTTCATCTAATTTTCAAAATGAATTGATTATTAAACGTTGTTCCCTCTTCAAGGTGTATTTTTTCCTGAACTAGCCCTAAGCATGTTTGTTTAGTTGCAGGATATCATTTATTTGAAGTAGTTGACTCAGCTCTGTGCTTTACCTGGCCTGTTAGTGATCAATTATCTCATTACTCTTTCGCCTGATCAACTCGTATTGAGATCATCACAAGGCACTTGTTGCGCCTCAGTCTGGTCTTAAATAAATCGGTACAGAGACCTCACACAGGATTTATAGGTTGACCACTTGGTGAGCACTTCAAACGTTTTAAATCTGAACAATTAGACATAGTGACAGTGAATTTTAAATTGGTGATAAAATAACACAAATCTCTTATTAATATAAAATCATCATCATCATCCTACCAAATTCTTTAGTAGCTACAGCCAATGTGGTGAATAAATAATCAGTTTGCCATGCTCAGAGCAGTGTTTAGGAGTCAGATACAACTGGTAACACACCTTACACCAAGCAAGAATAATGTCAACTGACACGGATCGCGCGACCCCCGTCACTTAACACTACAGTAATTGGAACCGGCGTGGCAAGTACAGAAACAATGACTCAATAATGCTAAGGCACTGAGTCAATCATTCTACTGATGACAGTTCTGTGGTTTGCATAATTATAAATAATGCTGAATAAAGAATTACACTTCCATGCACACACTGATTCACTGAGGCACTATGCACCTAGCTATGCTAACGCCAACTGGCAACTGGCGCGAACCGTGCGATCCCAGCCACTCAACAGTTGTTGGCACCAGCGCGGTGCATGCGGAGAAGTTAACGCCATAACGCCAAGGCACTGTATCAATCATTCATTTCTACTTTATATTTTTAATGAGTGTCTAGTCACTAGTCGCCCAGCATTGCCAGCAACCAGAACGGATTGGTAATGGGATTTCGTCCTGTGTATTTTTTGCAAGTTGTTGGGTTGACATTGACAGTACGCCCTCAAGTTCAACCGCTGATACCAGATAGTAACTTGGAAACTCAGAGTGTGAATTTCGTTGAAGAGACTCCTATTCAAAACTTTATATAGCTTTTATATAGCTACTCTGTTTCAAAATTCTTGTGCTTGTCACTTGTGACGATCAGCTGATAGTTGCATGAAAACATGTGAATAATAAAATTAATGTCTTACAGCTACACCTCACCTTTGTTACACCTGCATAATAATGTCTTACCCACAAATTATAATGCTTCAAATGAGTTTACCAAGTAGAAAATCGCCAAACTGGTCGAACAAACAAAGTACTGCAAGGTTTAACCAAACAACACTGATAGCTATGTGTCAAAAGTATGTGAGGTGACGGTTACAATTTTTGTATTCTATCAGTCTCATCGACTAGTAACCCACGTAACTTGTATAAAGAAGTTGTGATAGCATCATTAGAAAAACTATCTAAGCCATGATTAGGAAACAAACACACGAGCCACTGATATGCAATCTGAACAGAAATTGGTGCACAATGCCATTCATCTAAACTGTGATTCAAGTAAGTTTATTAATACAATTTTTGTATAGATCAGTCTCCTTGCATAATTATCAACTCAGGAAGCTTCTAAAGCTTGTCCAATGCACACAAATCAAGTGGGCAGAAGCAAGGCTCAAACCCAAGCCTCATGATAGCAAATGGCAATCATAAACTGCCAATGCTGGTCCAAGCTTGAGTACAATAAAGCCTATAGCTTATTTGAATACTTTGAGTTTCTTTGCAATTCACAGCAGGTTCCAGCGTTACACAGTGGGGCACTCTCCGCTTGTGCTGCAGCACCAGTATTTGCAGGTTGTAACCACATTCGCCAGTCAGATCCCGGCTTGGCGTCGCGGTTAAGCTGGGAGTTGTCCCCAGTTGTCCATTGATTTGGGGTCGATCTGGAACACAGCTGAGGTATTTGTCCAGTCGGTTCTTGAACCTCGAAATGTTTGCTTTAGCCGACAGTCGTGGTACCCGTTTGATCTCAAGTATTTCCAATGGCATTGGGTTTAATAACCAAGGTGCCCGGCACGTGAAGCTGTTGGATGCAACTGCTTGCATAGCTTTGCCACCCGTCAGTTTTAGCACTTTGAAGCAACACATTCTGCCAATTGCTGCCTGGTTTCTCATGGTCACTTACGTTACAATTTATTTGTTGACATTGTAACCTTCCAGAATTTTCCAAACGTTTATTACCATGAATCTTCCCAAACGTCTTGCAATGAGTATAGCCTCAAGGCGTTTAATCCGTCGTAGGAGTTCATTTCCTTTACTTCCATAATATTAGGGGTGAAGCTTCTTTGCACTGCTTCAAGTCTATTCAGATCTTTCTCCTTATGTGGGATCCAGAGTGGGGAGCAATAGTCAATGACTCGTTGGATTAGTTGTTTCCAAGAGTCAACGATGTCCTTTATCTCTAGCCAGAAAGGTTCTCATGGCCCAGGATAACAGTCTTCTGCCACTGGCCTCAACCTTTGCAATTTGTTCATGGAAAGAAGCTTTGTTTTGCATTATTATGCCTAGATTACGCAGGCTTTCTTTTCTATAGCTGTGTTATTACTAAAATTATATGATGCTTTGGTTTTTCGGTCATTTTTTTTCCATAACTCAGTGATTCAAATTTAGATTAGTTAAATTGCATTTTGTTTTAACCAGCCCAGTTAAAAAAAGTTTATTTTTTTATCAGTTTGAACCTTTCCTACATCACTCAAGTCATTGTCAATGCCTAGTACTCTGGTATCATCTGCAAAGCAGGAGACTGATGCATGTGGACAGCTTTGGCCCAGATCATAGCCAATATTAGGAAAAGCAGGGGTCCAAGCACAGTGCCTTGTGGGACCCCACTAAGGACTTCCACTGGTGCAGAGGTTTCTCCATTCACTACTACACTTTGAGTTCTGCCTGTGATCTACTTTGTCATGAAGGCTTTGGCAAAATCAAGACAAATTACATCCACATTTGATTCATCACACAACGCATTTACTATTTTGTCATACTGCTCCAGCAGTTGGGTCAACATGCTCCTCTTACTTCTGAAACCATGTTGCTTGGAGTTTAACGATTCATTTTTTCAAGAAATTCACTATTCGACCTTTCATTACTTTCAAATATTTTGACTACGTGTGATGTCAAAGAAATTGGTCTGTAATTTGATGGGCTTGTGAGGCCACCTCCTTTTGCTAGCGGGAAGACGACGGTATGTTTCATGGTCTATGGGATATCGGAAGTGTCTGACTTTTGCCACAACATTTGTAGGGAACTTGACAGCCCCTGTTTGCATTATTTCAATAGAACAGCTGGGATGTCGTCTGGTCCGGATGCACTATTGCTCCCTATATCATCAATAGCTTTTGTAATTTCAGAAATGTCAATGTCAATAGATTCATCATACAATGGGCCAATTTTAGTTTTAGAGGTTAAAAATTTGGCTGCATAAGCAAAGAAAAACATAGAATTTTTTGTAATTGTTTCAATAGTTTTTTATTTATTTTCTCATCTCTCTTGTTCATGTGAGAATTTTATTGGCTCTTCAATCAAGATGAGAGCTTCTTCTTGTTCTACGCAGCTAAAAGGGTTTACTTTGTTGCAAAGTTTGTTCTGTTCAATTACTTGCTTTTTCATGAGCAATTTCCTTTCTGAATAATACTTGCTTCTTTTGGATTTTTTTCAATTTTTTTGGCACATGTTGTAAACACACCTGTCACAGTTTATCATCAAATTTATTCTTTGCTTCCTCCACACTGTTTGCTTGATCAGTGAGTTGTTACCAATCAATATTGGACAGAGATTTGTGTATATTTATCTAATTTATATCTGAACTAAAGAAGTTCAGTTGCCAGAAAGTCATGTTCCCAGAGTAGATGGTATTTACTGTGTTTCTTCTCAGTAAATCAGCATCTACTTATTTCAATCACATTATGATCTGATAGTGCAGTTTTAGTTATTTTATTGTTTTTATATAAACTCAACTGAGTTATAAAAAGAATAGACCCAAGATATTGTTATTTCGTGTTAGATTTTCAATAACTTGGTTAAGAAAATATCTATCTACTAATTTGAACAGTGTTCCAGCTAGACTTATTGCAGCTTCGGTGTTACCTTTGCCAATGATATAGCTACCAGGTGCCGCCTCTTGATCATTATTTATTCTTTTGATGAATGGAAAATTGAAGTCACCACAGAGAAAGATTTTAAACTCAGTCCAATCAATGTTTGACATGTACGTCAGTAAGATTTTGAGCGCATCTTGAAAATGTACAAACTTGCAGTTTGGTGGTCTATACACTATATATATAATTATTATGGTTTTCAGCTTTTCAATTTTAAAAGCAAGACACTTGCAGTGATCATTGGAAAACGTCAACTCTTCGCAACTTCCAAGACACTGTTTCACATAGAATCCTAACACCACCACTCATCCTATCTGTGCAGTCACTTCTGAAAGAAATGTAATTTTCAATAAAGAGCACAGCTGATTTAACATTTTCATTTAGGTGTGTCTCTGTAGTAGTGTAGGCCTGCTACTCATTATGTATTTGTTGACTGCAATTGAGTAGTGCAGCCTGTTTTAACCAAAATCAAAGTCAAATTTTTAAATAATCAAACTTATTTAAATCATTTTCCATTTGTTTCAGAGTTAATAACAGATTTAACACTTCCTACCAGTTTGACCAGTGAATAAATAAAATGAAAACTATTGATTCAAATCATGATGTTTCTCACCAAGAAGAATTGTTGTGATTGGTATTGAGATTGCTTCACATTCCTATTATTGCCTCAGCTCCCTTTATTATCTTGGTTCAGAATAACAAAAATTGGTCTCAGTCAATGTCTTGGAAATCACCAAGTGTCAGTAGCTCATGTTTCACATAGAATCCAAACACCACCACTCATCCTATCTGTGCAGTCACTTCTGAAAGAAATGTAATTTTCAATAAAGAGCACAGCTGATTTAACATTTTCATTTAGGTGTGTCTCTGTAGTAGTGTAGGCCTGCTACTCATTATGTATTTGTTGATTGCAATTGAGTAGTGCAGCCTGTTTTAACCAAAATCAAAGTCAAATTTTTAAATAATCAAACTTATTTAAATCGTTTTCCATTTGTTTCAGAGTTAATAACAGATTTAACACTTCCTACCAGTTTGACCAGTGAATAAATAAAATGAAAACTATAGATTCAAATCATGATGTTTCTCACCAAGAAGAATTGTTGTGATTGGTATTGAGATTGCTTCACATTCCTATTATTGCCTCAGCTCCCTTTATTATCTTGGTTCAGAATAACAAAAATTGGTCTCAGTCAATGTCTTGGAAATCACCAAGTGTCAGTAGCTCAACAGTATAAAACCAAAACTGCCTATTATTTTATTTGTCTCCCATTGCATCCAGTTGAAATTATTGATGGAAACAGCTCAGGGGTGGATGAATAATCTGGATCCGTTTTGCTGGAGGACCCTGCTGGAAAATGATAAGAGGCTAGCACTGTTATCTGAGCCAGTGCCTGTCTACATCTCAGTCAAGCCAATAAAGAGTGAATCACTATCAGATAGAATATCTTTGATCAATTTCATTTTGTCATATTTGCTGGTGTTACAGAGGCCTTGTAAATTTAAAACGTGACACTTTCAATTCATTTTGACTCAGTGACTCAGTGTTGGCAGCTCTCTCACAAGTGGGAGCTTTGGTTTGCAAGGGCTAAATAGGAGACTCGCCACCAGAGTTTCTAAAAGAGATTTTTCCATCTGTGACTGGTCAGCACTGCAGTGGTGATGGCCATGTACCGCTACAGATGGACTCACGCGTGCATCCGCCATCACAGGTAGGTCTGTACTGGTCACTGTAATGAGGGTGACCTCCCGTTGACGCGGCGTGAGAAACCCGTTGGGCACGGTTTTGGAAGCAGGTATCGTGTAATCTAGGCTGTGGTTTGACCCAACCTCTTCGGCCAACGTGGGTAATGTTTGGGTGTTGCTGTGGGTTGCTCAGATTGGCATTTACTTGTCTGCTGGCTGCAGTAGTTACATCTTGCTGGGGCTCCGGGGTTTTCTTGTTCTTCTAATATGCAGCCACTCACACTTTTTTTTTATGCATAGCATAAGACGATACAAGTCATTACAAACCCTTGGATGGAATTTCTTACTGAGTTCATCACTTTTGCAACTATACCCTCCCAATTTCATGAACTTATTGCAACGCTTTGGGTAGTTTTGTTTTTGCCCTCCTGGGCCACATATATTTTCTTGATCACTATTACAGTTTTTATAAGACCCACAGTCTTTTCCTGACACTCCATACCTGCATTTGCTCTTCAAATAGAATCTGCTGAGTTTTGAGTTTTTCACTTTTGGTAAATTGTCTTCTATTTGAACTCCAGTATCACTCATTTTCCCTATCACTGTTTTTACTGCAATTTATCATACCAATAACCCATGTATCTATACCAATGTAACTCACCATATCATTGTTCTGGTCACTAGCAGCTATTTCTGTATTATGACTGCCTGTGGACAGCTGAGGACAGTGACCATCAGCTTTTTTGGCAGTGCTCTCCTCACTAGTTGTTTGGTCATGTTCTTCCCTAGCCGTTTTGCTTTCAACATTGAAATAATTCACACACCAGCTGCAAAACCTTTTTCAATGATTTTCCCAGCATCCTATAGCACATCAGTCTGGTATCGGACACTTTGGAACAAGATTTGCAGAAACATTCATCACTTTCTGCATAAATAATATCAATATTTTCCTATCCTTTGCATGCGTTACACTTCACTGATGCCTTCTTTACTTTTACACAGTGCAAATCTTTATTTTCTTCAGCATTGTAGCCTTCCTCATTAGGGCAATGAAATAAGAAAAGCTTTGTTTTTTTGGATCACTAACACCTCTAGCAACACATGACAGATGCAAAGAATATGTTTGGCATACTTCACACTTTTTCAGACTATTTCCTTCAAGATCTAGTGCTAAATTAGGATCTTAGAAGAAGCATCTATTAATAATGCAAGAGCCTGCCATTAAGCATGACACATTTCAAATGATGCTTTGTTTTAGGAACTAATAAATACATGTCATGAAAAAATATATTTTCCTATACTGTAGCTTTAGAACCTTAATTGGAATTCATTCAATCCTAATTTGATAAATTTCATCACCACAAAAAAAAACTGGCAAGGCTTGTCAACTGTTGCTGGTGACTAAATTTTTAGATCTTGGCAAGGAGGAGGAAGAATTGATGTTTTCTCAAGGGGATTGGGAATATTTGCTACCCTAAAAGAAACGAGCCTACTTGGGATATTCACTTAGTTCAGGGAAGGATTGTAATTCCGAATACATACTTAGCAAGAAAATTCATTACATAGGTGATATAAAAAAAACATGTTCCACTAATATGGTTAGCTAATGGGCAACTGGAATTAGAACTCTACAGCTGATCTGAATATAAATCAGTTCTGAGAGTAACCTGAGCATTAGCAAGCTAAATGACTTACCTGAGCAAGGGTGAAGTATAAGTAGCTCTGATGTAGAGAGCTATAAGATGAGCAGTCACAAAAGCTCCTATCAGAGTTATACCTGAAAAAGTGGAAGAGTATTATTTTGAAGGCAATTGCAGTTGATCTGTTGACTAGTTTTCAATATATAGCATCCTCACAACCGAAGTTTACTACACACACCCGTCATTGAACGCCAAGATGTTGGAAACGTCAAAAACATCAAAAAAATTTATGGTATGTATCAACTAATTACAGAAATCTGATACTCACATAGAATTCTTATAAGATCTCCAAAGCTAAGGAGTGCATTTCTGATAGGTTATACTGGAAAAAATATACATTTTTTGAACAACTGCAAGGAGTAGTCACCCTATGTATGAAAAGTCTTGGGTAACCAACGATAGACTACTTGCACATATTGCACACATATACATTTTCCTATTTGAAAAGCACCCAAAAATTCTTCTTTTAGCATATTGTCAGCTTGATGAAAAATGGAGTAGCCCAGGGTTCTGTGCTGGGCCCGCTCTTGTTACTGTTTTGCAGCGGGAGCGGCTTGTAAGTGGAAGGCTTTTGCTGATGACTTCAAATTTTATTTGAGCTTCCCAAGCGAATTACAAGCAGTTCGCCTAGGTGTGTCTTCTTTGCAGAGAGATCTTAATTTGGTGCAGTCTATTTCCCTGTCATGGAATCTCTGAACATAGCCAAATGTGGCTTTATGCGGTCTGACAGGGGTCGTCTTGAATCGGAGCAGCTTGATAGAGTTGCTCATAATTTGAATGGTGAGGCACTTGAGCTTGTTGATTCCTACAGCAACTTGGAGTGCCTGTTGAATCAAAGTTGCGATTTCACCTCCATGTGAAGAGTGTTGTTAGAAAGGCTTCCACACTGGCAAACAGTCTGCTTTGTTCTACTGTCAGTAGGAGTTCCGTTTTCATGGTCTTTGTTTGTAACTCATATAAAGCCCATCTTGGACTACTGCTCTTGCGGTGGAATGTGGTATGTTTGGGGAATCAGATACTTTTGGAGTCTGTGCAGAGGCTGTGGACCAGGGAAATAGAGGGTCTGGGTGGAGTGGACTATGGTAAGAGGCTCAGAGCTTTGCAGTTATTTTCGGTCAGAGGGAGGTTATTGCGTCGGGATCTGGTAAACTGTTGGAAATTTTTTCACTGTTCTGTGGATTTGGGGTTGTCTGCCTTGTTTGAGCAAGCTCCAGATATTGGCACACATGGTCATTCTTTCAAGCTGGTGGTTCTTCTCTGTTGGACTGACTATAAACAGATTCTTTTATTCTTGCTGTGTTCAGGTCTGGAACAGTCTATCCTCTGATGTGGTGCAGTGCAATTCCCTCAGTGACTTTGAGAGGGCCTTGGCTGAGGAGTTGAGGGGGGGGGGGGGGGGGGGGGGGGGGGG
>SDVV010012200.1:0-15553 GCA_016164225.1 Gammarus roeselii
ACAGACATAACATTGCGGAAAAAAAATGGAACAATTGTTAAGTCATATGATATTATACCTTCTATGTTGGCACATCGATGTACGGTTTCGAAGAAAATTGTCTTGAACAGCCCTTCACACCTATATTCAGATAATTATATCTCCCATATGACACTCCTCAGGGAACTGTTCAATATTTGATTTGGAAATCCTGTTCAGAAACTCTGGGATTTGATCAACACCTGATTAGTCGTACAAACACCGTCTACATCCTGACACCATCGGAGTTTTGGTTTAGAAGTAAGCTAGCCCCATACAGCCCTTCACACCTGCAGGCAGATGATTACGGGTCACTTGTGACGTCCTGTGTGACTACGTCACCGTTTGCAACGATACAGGGTGGTTTCTGGTCAACAATTGATGCACATGAAGTCATATGTACCTGGCAATTACAAAGACACCATCGCGGTTGGGCAATGAGTTTCGCTTGCCAGCTACAGAAGATCATGGGCCAGCTACAGAGGATCATGCAAACCCATCGATATTAAGCGGTTTCTCAGAGACATTAGATTTTTTTCAGTCATATGCGGATAACAAACCCAGCGTACATACGGACGCTAGCAATGAGTGATACTGAAATCCAACGTAAACAGTGATTTCGGGTCAGCATTGCAGCCCTCATTGCACCACAATGAAATAACGCAATACATTCCGCACATATGGCCATTAATTTTCTGTCTCGTATGAAAATTATTGGTAACATACCTATTATTTTCTCTTATGAACAAACATGTGGTAAGTCATGCTATGGGGCGGTGATGGAAGGCGTATATATGGATCATAACATTCACTTTATACTTCAATCCCCATTGTTTCAGTAACGATGCCCGCTATCACCTCAGCGACAGGCGAGCGATCGCGAGTCCCATGACGGCTCCTCTAACCAAGAATTCTCTCGGATGACCGCGTCACAGGGTCGCATTGTGCCCATCAATGACCTCCATCCCGAATGCCTACGGCACTCCAGTTTATTCGGAAGGTCACGTATACAGGCCAGTCGAGTGCAACATAGACCTTACCCATGACAGCGCCTCCAGGCAGTCCTACCTTTGAAGCGTTCAGGAACAGATATCGTTCAACTAGACAGAGCCTCCCAATAAAAGGAGCTCGACTCCTGGCCGAATGCGCACTTTGCATTTACATCAGGCTGCCATAGAATCGGGGCCCTGAGGGAATTCGCTAATGCACCGATCGTACCCCCAAAAGCTCACTTCGAGACCAATTGGGGCAAGACCACTTTTTCTTTCCAAAACATTCCTGCCGGAGTACGTACGAAAGATCTGCAGCTCCACGCTCAGGTCGCTCAGACCCTGTGCGGCTATGTCCTCAGCGCGTCAATAACAGGTGTTCTTGCTCGCATCCGTCATCCCGTCTTAACATATGGCACGCGAGTTACCCCGCAGTCACTGTATTGTTTGTAGGAGCGCTCCGCAGGCTCCTTTCACAAACTGTTGTCGGGATCCCCGAGCGACACGACTCAGTGACGGTAGTAAATTCACCGTCGGACTCTGGACAGGCTTGCTCCGGAGTCTGTTTGGGCAGCCTCTTTGGCAGGATCGCTTTTTCATCCTCAACCCCTCACCGACGGGGTGATTTTGAACGCGCTTTGACACTTTCCGAAGCAGGACGGAGATCCTCTCATTTAGGGCCCCCTCCTCTTCTGGTTTCGGGGCCTCTGCACCGCCGGTGGCACGGAAGACTCAGCAACCTCAGAAAGGAGTCGCGCGGGGTTCCTCTTGTCGCCAAAGCGGTTGACAAGCATCTTCCAGTGATCGCTCTGCGTTCCAGCGTGATGCCATGCAACCCCAAGGGAAGCATGGGAGCCCTAGTACCTCGCATACAGGTTCGGGGGACTGCCCCTCCACTGCCTCATGGGACCAGGGACGTGGCCAGAACGGTCCAGGGAAAGGAATTCGCGGAGAGGTTCGAGAAGGCTCAGCAGTCAAACGACTCTCCATCCCCCCCGCTCCAAGTCCTCAGGTGACTACGGAAAGAGGGACCGCTCCCCTTCCCTTAAGTGCTGACGTTCTTCCAGCGGCCCACAGGAGTCGCCTAGCACACGGGAGCGAGGCCAAGCCTTTGGTCAAACACATCCTTCCTAAAGATCTCTCTTGGTGATGGGCGCCACCAGGGTAAAACGGATAATTTAATACGTGACGTCAGAATCAAGTGGTCTGACGTCATGGCCCCGCCCTGCCTGCCCGTGACGTCACTGGAGCAACAGCGAATATTAGCATATCCATGCTGGTCATTTTAGGCTCGACATTTTTGGGTATTCAAGTAGTTTGTTTTTCATTTAATATATTTAAACAAGCAATAATCTTGATGAACAGATCTCCAATATTTTATATTGGTCACATTTTTTGAGCAAACACTAACCAATTAATTTGAACAAAGCAGTTCATAAAGGTGAGAAAACGATTTTTCTCAGATAGCTGAAACGACAAGCTGAAACTTTGTTTACTTTTCGTGTGTGTTTCTTGGGTAAATACTTTGATGTTTTACATTTTGTACATCCATGGACAGGGGAGATCATTGTAAATCTATGGAGATCAGAGGTATTTTTTGACGAAATCCAGTATAATTTCATTTTTGCAATGATCGAATTTTAGGACGCCAATATTCTTTCATCGTTGTACATATCTTAAAGCAAGGCGTTTTTTATGCGTTTTTCAAAGAAACTCATCAAAATGAGCCGAACACATAGCGCGTTGTTTAAATTAAAGGCATCCTGACGACCTGTAGCCAGCATCCACCGTTTCCTCATGACGTCAGATTTGGGAAACCTAAAAAAACTTGACTTTTTCTTTTGAGAGAACCTCGGTTCTTACAACTGTGCGCTGCACTGCATGGTACAATGAAACTAGTCGCTTTAAGAGTTTAAGTCACAAATAAATGACAGAACACCGTATGGCCGTTTTGGTACCAGTGACACCAAGCAAGCGATCACGCGGAGGCTGCCATAGGTAAAAATCGCTGTAATAAAATTAGTAGCATTATTAGCAGCAGGTGAGGATTTATCCGGTTTACCATGTGGTGTTAGTGTACCCTGGGCGCCACGACCCCCTCCTCTCAATTACTCGATCTCGCACCGTCAACACGAGGGCGTTCTCAAACCCCTCGAGTTAGTCTTCTGCGCAAAGGCGTAGTCACGGCAGGGCCCAGACAACCAGCTTTCGTATCTCGTATCTTTGCGCTCCCCAAGGCTTCGGAAAGGGATTACCTATTGGTCGACCTCTCAGAACTCAATAAATACATCCCGGTAACCCCGTTTTGAGTCTCCAACCCGCAACGAATACGAGCAGTGCTGAAGTTCCTCTTTGATTCACAAAGAGGACACCGAGGACGCTTTCCCGCACGTCCCAATTCATACCAGGTTCCAAAAGTTCCTGGCCTTCAAACTAGGAAGCCAGCGGTACTTTTTCTCAGCCCTCCCACTCGGCCTCAACCTATGACCAAAAATCTTTACAACGATCGCGAAGCTACCCCTTCGCTTGTTCCACTAGCTAGGAATCGATGCGGCTTTCAACATCGACGACCGGCTGCTCCAGACACCAACAGCACATCAATGCCGGCGCAACACTCAGACGGCCTGCGACCTTCTCCCCAAGCTCGATTTCTACGTCCATCTGGGGAAGTCTATTCTGGAACCCACCCAGCAGTTCGACTTCCTTAGGTTAACACTCAATGTAGAGGCCGGGCCTATCGCCCCGACCTCACAGCACATCGACCGCCGCAGGGTCATGGCCACGGAGATATTTCGCCGCAGAACTCTCTCGCTTCAACAACATCAAAGTTCCCTCGGCCTTATGAATTTCCGAACACCTTACCTACGCCTCGCTCACCACTTCCTCAACGAAGTGATGCTAGCAGCACGATCCAGCAAGCCCAGCCATTTCAACAATCCCTACCGCCGCGCGGTACAGCACTGTTGCAGCGAGGCTTTCCTTCACTCCCACGTCCCGTTTGTAATGCCTCCACCGGAGCACCTCCTGTGGACGGACGCATCGGACGAAGCGCGGGGGCCGTATACTACAGCGACCGGCAGTCTTACATCCGCTGGTAGCCAAAGGAACGCACACTCCATATTATGTCGAAAGAATCGCTGGCCATTGTACATGCGCTGCGGACACGAGCTCATAGGCACCACACTACAGTCCGCTCGTTGTCCAACAACAGGGCGGCGGTGACCATGGTGAACCACTTGGGCTCCAGCAATGCCCCGACGTTGCAGAAGTTCTGAGCACAGCTCCTACAGACACTCCAGTTGCAGAAGTTCTGAGCACAGCTTTTACAGACACTTCTGGCGACCTTCCTTCCCGGATCGCAAATCGTCTGGGTCGATCGGCTCTCACGCCTCCTACCAGTAGGAACGGAGTGGACGCGGATGCCTCAAAGCTTCGCCCGCCTCTGTACCCTGCGCGGGACTAGGCAAATAGACCTCTTTGCGCATCCGTAATCAAAACTTCTCACTATTTGCCTCTCCGTTTCATCACCCACGAGCAGCTTCCCCCCCTAGGCATCTGTTGGGTTCACAGGCCGCATGGAGTCACGGCCCAACCGAGGGGGTTAACACCCTTATTTCCCTTCAGACTCTCCTCTTCTTCACCCTTCACTATCTCTCCTTTTCTGCCCCATCCTGATTTGCTTACCTTTTATTTACCTCATTTGCATCTTTCGTTTAGTTCAAATTTCTTTTAATTTTTCTCAGACTCCTTGAAAATCTCCTGATAGTCGTTGCACACAAACACACACTTATACACACGCACGCGCACACAGACACGCACACTCAAGCATACAAATACCGGTTCTAACTATTCTCCTTTCGGGTGGCAAATAACAGCCAAGTTGCACTCTTTATTTCATGCAACCTGTTTCTACGACTATTCCTTCTTCTTCTTTCCATTCCTGCTGTTCGCATGCGTAAAATTTCCTACACCTAGTGTAGATCTCATGCATGGGATCCCCGTTTTCTGTCTCTTCTTCATCTTTGCTCTCAACAGGTGTTGGAGCGTGTAGCCCGGCACCTTAAGGACTACTACGGATCCTTGGGGCTCTGAAGCAGGGTAGGTAGTGTGTTATTCCTCCTTACTGCCATCCGGGGAGTGGTGGGACCATATGGCCTCAGCAGGGAGGTACCTCTAACCTCACGACTCTTCTCGAGTTATCTCGCATTCAATTTTTCAAAACGGTCTGTTTGCATGCGTTTCCATGCGTGGCTACGCTCCACGAAGGTGCAGTTCATCAAGCAGTCCACCGTCTTGACGTTCTTGCACTATGCCGGCAAGCAGAAGCAGCTCATTCCTCGTACAGGTTTTGGCTTACAAGAATGCGCCTCATTTGCCTCTCGGCTCTACTTCTCGCATTCAGTCCACTCACTTTCACTACCTCTCTTCCTCCTCCCACTCGTTTGTTGCCCTTCCACTTCTGCTCCACTCTTAATCTACCTTCCACCAGCAAATGGTCAGACACTCCTCCACCCTCCCCTCTCAAAACCCGCACATCCAATAGCCTCCCCACCACTCTCCTCGATGTCAGCACAAAATCCATCAGTGCTCTCTCTACCACTGCACCATGGGCCATCCCTACTCATGTGTACTTGTGAATATCTCGCTTCTTGAACAAACTGTTCCCGACCACCAACTCCTGCTCCATACACAGACCAATCAGTTTTCTCCACTGTAATTTATACCGGGAACGCCTTACTTTCCTATCACATTCTCCACCACTACATCTCCAACTCTCGCATTAAGGTCACCCAGTACAACTACATTGAAATGACCTCCAAAACTCTCAATACACTCACACAGGTTAGTGCAGAATTGTCCCCTCTCCTCTTCACTCCTCTCGCTGCCAGGTCCGAAAGCACTCACAAATACCCATCTTTCTACGCCTAACTGAACTTTTACCCACATCTATCTTGAGGACACCTCCTTCCACTCGGTAACGCTACTAGTCAACAGATAACTCAAAATCAAAACCACCCCTTCTCGTGCCCAACCTTCCTCCACACCAGACTTTCTTCCACTTACCACACCACGCACATTCAGCGACCCTAACAATAGGGTTCGAAAAGGCGTGAACCTCTCCTCCCTCAACTCGTCTTGTCGTCTTTGAGGAAACGTTTTACAGAGAACGGGATTCCCAGCCCCTTCGCTTCGCCCCTTTTAGTCGCCTTTTACGACACGCAGGGGTTACGGTAGCACGATTCTACTCCCGGCTACGGGGCGCCCCTGTTAGTTGCCTTCTACGACACGCGGTGGATACGGTAGCAAGATTCTAACGCCCCGGCTACAAGGCCACATTACCCCCCTCAAAAATATCACTCTCCACCGTGCCCCTATGCCGGTCAACCATCCTCCCCTTTCCCCCACGTCAAACTATGTCCGTGTCAGTGGGTAATCCGATATTTCGGGCGGTGCGCTGGGCGCAGCAGTGGAAAGGGAGGCTAAGGAACAACATCAACTTTATCCGGCTATACTATATGATAACAAAATTAATTGAAATGTATATTTAAATGAATTATTCACTTGTTATCAACCTGCTTGCGGCACTCCATTTTCGCGTCTGAGATCCGATGGAGATGGACCCCTTAATCTAATCTATTGTTCCCCGTCTCCCAGGTATGGCGTTTACCCCTTGACCGTGTTCGAGAGCCCCCGCGGCCGCAGCAGCGAGGGATCTAGGCGATCGTCCCCCTCCACCAGCCCCCACACCGCCCGTCGCGCCGAGACGGAGGGCATTGCTGCCGGGGAGGTGGCGGACACTAGAGTCACCAACATGATGTGTAACATCAAGCCGCATGAGGACGGCCAGCAGCTGCACGTGAGTGTTGTGGCGCTGCGTTTTTGGTGTCTCGAAGCAGCCTCTGGTGCTCTGCGTATTAGTATCTAATTGGTAGATATTCCATTCGTTGGAAGGCTAAATGTGTTGAAATCGTTTGCCATGTAAGCTCGTTTGGTTCCCGAAATTCAACGTCCAGCTACCATCCAGCTAATTGGGCTGATGACGCGATTGAACTTTTAACCAAACAGCGCAGTTCAAATGATCAAACTGGTGAAGGTGTTTTACCCTTGTCGATCACTGAATTATCGACCTGCACCGTCAGAGGAGAAGGTTGAATGTTTTCGAGATGAAATGTCTGAGGAGCATGGCTAACGTAACGCAGAGAGACCGGATCACCAACGACGTGGTTCGAAGCAGAACAGGGATGGTGAAGAAGTTGAAACACAGTGAATTCGCGTGTGCTGAGTTGGTTCGGGCACATTGAAAGGATGGATGAAGGGTGATGAATGCGGAGGCGAGTGGTCGCAGGCCTAGAGGCAGACCGAAGTTTGGGTGGATGGATGGTGTCAAGCAGGTGTTGGGAAGGAGAGACATGAATGTGGAGGTGGCAAGAGAGCGTGCAATGAACAGGCGTGAGTGGAAAATGGTTGTGAATGGTTGATTTTGACGCTGCTCTGATGTGCTTTCTCGTACATGGCATCCCGCTGTCGGGATGATCGTGGGTGGGGGGGGGGGCAACTATGACGCGGCGGGGGTAAACCAGTGAAAAACTGTCGGGCCCTGCTGCTGACGACGGATCCTCGGACTGCACTCTTGACCCTGAGTGTATGTTGAAGGGGTACCGGCCAGACCCTTCAGCTCCAAAGGGCTAAGTTGTGTGAGTGTGAGCGTATGAGGTTGTGAGGTGCGCCTTGCCGTCGGCCGCCCCTCTTTTTGGGGGCTGCGGCCTAGTATCTGTATCTGTACCGTCAGGGGTCACACAAAGGAAAAGTCGTTGATTTCTGAAAGCTTGTATACGGGTTGATGGTTATTTAGCTCATCTGTTCCTAATGCTCGGAGGCTATACTATTGGATGGATCTGTAAGAGAGAAACCTTGTGTACGAATAGAATTTGCAGAACTCTGCGTCGGGGTGCCGCGATGCAATTTTGTTATTGAATCAAGTTGGTTTATGAAGTGGAACTAAAGTGCATTAGTGCATTTTGTTATCCACGTATTCGCCGTGCACTTTCTGGCTATAATTTTTTAGCTATTACTTTGAGCTGATTTTAGCGTAATCACAAATTCACCGAGACGCTGTAGATTACATTTTCTCTTTGTCATTGACGACTTGAGACCATTTTTGGATTATAATATGCATTCGAGACGTGCCAGCTACCCACAATACACTCTAAAGCGTCACCTCAAGAAATCATCACAATACCCGTTTCCATCAACGTTCAACACCCTGCATTGATCCTCAGCTTACACCATGGCCACGTCCCCCCTCTTCAACTTTATTCAATTTATGTCATTTCCCATGATATTTTACCTCCTCACGGCTGCTTGTTCTTAATGCTTTGGTTGGTTTGACAGGCAGCTACATGTTATTCTCACTGTTGGCCGCTAACTTGACTTTCCGTCCGCAGCTGACCATTTCACTGCGCTTGGACAACAAGATGAACCGTCAGCTGTCGTGCCTGGTGAGCCCCACGGACGAGGCCAGGACACTCACCGACGAGCTCGTCTTGCACGCATTTATCTCTCCGGTGAGACGCTCATCTACCACTATCTTCCACTCCACTGTCCTTCTAAGATAAAGAAGACCGTCTTGATTAAAATGATAAAACATTTTGTTTAGAAATATTTATTATTCTCTTTTCTTTCATGATAGAGTAATACAATAAATGTAAATATTTTACTCTGTTTAGATAACGAAAAATGTTATAACAAACGTTTAAACAGTGTTAACGGGGATGCTACAGAGCCCAAGAGCCCAGAACCTGCAAACATATCATTTAGGGTGGAAAATAATGATACTCTTAGATTTGTACCTCATTTTTACCGTGTATTGGCTCCAATTTTCCTTAACCTTATCATCTTTCTAATTGTCGTTGTGGAAATGAGGCCCAAATCAAACCTAGTTGACTTTGCACACCGCTCCTAAATTGTCTTCTTCCGGTTGTCTCATAGAAGCCAAGTTGTGGGCTTTCCTGCTTCTTTTTTCTTCTTTCCATTCCTACTGTTCTCGTGCGTGAGATTGCCTCCACTTGGTAAAAATCTTGTGCATAATATCCCTGTTTCCTGTCTTCTTGTTTTTCCCGGTAGCTACAAGGACGACTGCGAGTCCTTGGTGCTCTGGTGCAGGGCAGGTTAAGTGAGAACACTCCTTGCTGCGGGCCAGTTAGCGCTTGTACAATATGGCCTCAGCACCTTAGGAGTCACTCTACATCCTGTAGCACCTGTGCATGCCTTCGACATTCGCAGCGTATAGGACATTGACTTTACACAGCTGTAAACTCGATCACTCAAATCGAATATTTGTCTTGCTTGGTGCAGCCTAGTTGCTGGTTTGACGTTCGGCGCCAGGAGGACGCTGACTCCAGCGCGCGAGGAAGCCTCGTTATTCTAATCTAATCTCGGCCAATGGTTGGAGAACATCGCGTTTCCCTCGGTGCATTATACATGTCCGATCACAGTTTAGCTTAGGGTGTTACGTTATTTTCTTCATGTTACCTTTTTTCTCAGTCGCTCTACCTCTCCTTTCCATTATTGCTGTCCTCCGGTGTGAGATCGGCTCACATATGGAGAATACTGAACTACCGAATGGAAACAGAGGTGAAACCAAGCGTGAAGGAAGGATGTTATGTGGTGGGTGCACTGAAAGTGGAATGAAGTTAAGGACGTTGAGTGAGGAGGCTAAACGAGGACTGTGGTAGGAGGTTGAACTGTTCTCTGCGAGGCTGAGATGGAGGGCGAGCGGGTGAGTGAAGAAGGTTGAGTGCTTTCAATTTACAATGTTTGAGGGACGTGGATGGAATGACGCTGATGGATAAGACCAATAATGACTTTGTTCGAATTAGAATTAGAATGAGGATGGTTTAGAAGTTAAATGACATAGTAGATTAACGTGTTCTGAGTTGGTTCGGGCACATGGCGAAGATGGTGGCTAATGAGAGATCGTGAAATGTGTTAAGTACGGGGAGCGTTCATTAACTTTGCGTTGAGGCTCCGGTGGAACACAGAAGCAACTACTATTACAAGTGTTACGAAAGCGGAGGTGAGTGAATGTAGGCCTAGAGGTAGACCGATGTTTGGGTGGATGGATGACGTGAAGCGGACGTCAGGAAGGGGAGTGCATGCAAAGAGTAGGCGTGAATAAAGAATGGTTGTGAATTGATTAGTTGGGATTTTCTGCTCTAGGCGTCTCGTGTTTTTAGGTCCCGGCAGATACGGCACAGTAGGGGTTAACTTGTAAACGCAGTCGGGCCCTGCTGATGAAACTGATTTCGGACCTCACTCCTAACTCAAATTGTGTGTTGTGGAGCCCTGACCCTGCATTTGAGTGCATGAAACGAGTTTATGGTGCGCCTTGCCGTCGACCACCTGCTTTTGGGGGATTCGGCTTTATGTCTGTATAGTCGTATTTATACGGTGTGAGATTCCTACCCGAGTGTAGTTCTCGTGAATTGAAATCCCGTTTGCTATCTCTACAGCTTTTTTCTAGCACTGAATTACTTGGACTCTATAATGCTCTTAAACTAACTCCTAATATAATATTCCGGCGCTGAAGGACTGTGACTCTAGAGCGCTACTAACGTGATATCTAACCTGAAATAAAATTCTAGACTTGAAAGTCTGAATGTGCAGCATTCTTAACCTAAACTTCTGGCATTGAAAGACACTGTAGAGCGTAACTAACCTAATCTTGAATCAAAATTAATTTTTCGGCGCTGAAGGTCTGAATCTGAAGCGCTCATGACCTAAATTTTAATTGAATCTTCTTACGCTGAAGTACGTGGACCCTTGCGATACTATCCCATTCTCTAACCTAACCTGCTTCTTGGTCGTGTCCAGATGGACCACGGCAACGTGTGCACGCTGATAGAGGAGCACCTTCGACAGGCTCGCCTCCATGACCACCTCCCCGCATCTGACAACAACAATAGCAACAATAACAACGCTGGTGGTGGAGGCGGCGGTGATAACAATAACAGTAACAAAACTATCAATGGCGTGGATAAAGACAGTCCCTCATCCACCACCGGCGGTGGCGGTAACCACAACCAGCAACCACAGGCGTCCAATACCAACAAGACGTCGACCTCCGCAGCTATCGTCACCAACGGCAACCAACATGGCCTGATGAACGGCAACGCTTCACCACACCACTACTGCCTCACTAACAGCGCCACCACCACCACAAACAACAACACGACCACCTTCGTTAGTAACGGAAGGGGTGGTTACCTTCCTTCCCCTGTCCAGCAGCAGCAACAACCACAGCAGCAGCAACAACAGCAGCATCAGCAACAGCATGGTGGGACCAACCCTAGATAACACCAGCCGATGACAGCAACTTCTAATCTTATCATGCCAATTATTATTATTATTGCTATTCTAATTAGTCTAAGCTATCGCGGCTATCGCTGCTCCAGCCTCCATTGCCACAGAGTAACTGAAGATATACTTATATTTTTATTATCATTGCTTATTATCTAGGTACATTGATCGGTTTAGTTTTCCATTCGTGTTGAATTAAATTGATCTAAGAAAGTGATGTGTACGCCTTGTCACTGTAGCTGTAACTGCCGTATATGCTTATAATTGTTATTTACCAGTAGTTATGTCTCAGTCTCCCTTTCAGTGATAGTCTGTTGTCGTATTAAGTCATTGAGATAAGTTATGAAAGGTTTCTCAAATTTCGCTGTCTATTGCATTCAAAACTGAAAGTGTTCGTCTCTCGCGGTTGAGCTTCACAGCGCCTCTCGCTAGCCACGCAGCATCATAGCATTTCCAGGCTGTGCCTCTGGGCATGGACGGGAAATCATCGATTTGCGAGTAGGCGCAAGACTGCGTGCAGTGCTAGAGTTACCTGTCAAGAACTAGTAGTGGCCATCAACGCGTATGTAGCTACAGCGTTGGCGGGTTGGTTCACGGCAATGCTGTAGATGCTTTGAAATGTGTCGTCACATTTCCATCAGCTTTGTTTTTATAAACAGATACATGTAATACGCTGATAGGACCCTCTTTACATACCTGGGATGCGAGTCTCCTCGGTGCCGTTTTACTCTGAGATGATGCGGGCGCGCTTGCGTCACAGTGGCACTGTCCGCCAAAAAGACGGTATCTTCCTCCTATTTCTTTCACTTTTTAGTAAAATCATGTCATTCTGTTTGTTGCTGGTGTTGTTTGACCTGTCAGAACATCTGACGGATGTTGTGTCAGACACCTGTTCTGCGCTGCATAGGATGCTGCCTATTGATGTTTTATTGATCATTGGTGACTTTCATCAGTAAATGAATTTTTAGATTCGCAAAGTTTAATATTTTCAACTATTCTTCCCATTCCGTTGAATCAGACCTAAAAGATCTGTTTACCAAAATGCGTGCGTTTGGCGAGTTGTGCGGGAAATTCTTGATTGCCCAGGCAAGTTGAAGTCCAGTTGGTGTATTTGGACTTCATTTGGTAAGGAGCAAAATGTTTCGTGGTTAATTTATCTCTTTTAGCTTCATCGGTAGTCACGAGGGTTATTTCGGACACCTCGTCACTGAGCAGAAAGTGTTGGGTTCGAGTCTGACTGATAATTGAAGCTTTTGATCAGTTAATAATTACAGATACAGACACTAGGCCGCATTCCCCAGAAAGGGGGGTGGCCGACGGCAAGACGCACCTCACACCCCCATACGCTCACACTCACACAACTTTGCCCCTTTGTGCAAAAGGGTCCGGCCGGTACCTCCTCAACATACACTCTGAGTCACGATTGCAGCCCGAGGATCCGTCGTCAGCAGCAGGGCCCGACAGTTTTCACTGGTTTACCCTCGTTTACCCACCCACGACCATCCTGACAGCGAGATGCCAAGGTCGGGAAAGCACATCAGAGAAGCGTCAAAATCAACCATTCACAACCATTCTCCACTCACGCCTGTTCATTGCACACTCTCTCTCCACCTCCACATTCATGTCCCTCCTTCCCAACGCCTGCTTCACACCCTCCATCCACCCAAACTTCGGTCTACCTCTAGGCCTGCAACCAATCACCTCCGAATTTATCACCCTTTCCACCGATCTTCCTTTATCCATCCTCTCCATTTGCCCGAACCATCTCAGCACACGCGAATCCACTTTGTCCTCCAACTTCTTCGCCGTCCCTGTTCTGATTCGAACCAAGTCGTTGGTGATCCGGTCGAGCATCTCATTACTTTACTCCTACCCATATTCACTCGAAGCTTCCTCCTCTCACACACTCTACCAAACTCAGACACTAACCTACATAGCTTCTCCTCTGAATCCGCCACCAGGGCCGTATCATCAGCAAATAGCGACTGGCTCAACTGCCAACTCCGCCCATTCGCTTCCAACAGTTCCAAGCACACCCAGCACACTCGCGTTCACCTCCCTGACCACTCCATCCATATAGAGGTTGAACAGCCAGGGAGACATCACGCAGCCTTGTCTCAGTCCCACTTTCACTGTGAACCAATCGTTCACCTCGCTTCCCACTCTGACACATGCTCGGCTGTCGGCATAGAAACTCTGCACCGCTTTCAACAGGTGTCCGCCCACTCCATACAAACGCAACACCCTCCACAGCGCTCCCCTGTCAATCCTGTCGTATGCCTTCTCCGGATCCATGGAGGCCCAGAACACATCCTTTCCTTTGGCAAGGTACTTCTCATAGACCTGTCTCATTGCAAAAATCTGATCGGGACACCCTCTACCACTCCTTAAGCTACACTGTTCCTCTCCAATTGCGCAGTCCGTACAGTCTCTAATCCTTTTGATCAATACTCTCCCGTACAACTTACCAACCACACATAACAGACTGATACCTCTCGAGTTGCAGCATTCATTTTTATCTCCTCTGCCCTTATATAGCGGAATAATGCAGGCACTGCGTCACTCAATCGGTACCACGCCTGCCACAAAACACAAGTTCAGTAACCTCGCCAACCATTCGACAATCGTTACTCCACCCTTCTTCAGGCACTTGGTCGCAATTCCATCCAAACCAGGGGCTTTCCCTGCTTTCATCACGTCCACCGCCTTCTGCACCTCTTCCCTGGTAATGTCCGCAACAAGTCTTTCTCCCAAAACTGGCATCCGAGCACCACCGTCCACAGCAACACTGTCAGCCTCTCTGTCATCCTCGACATTCAACAACTCATCAAAATATTCGGCCCAACTCTTCCGTACATCACCACTTTCCAACAACAACTGGCCGTTTCCATCTTTCACCACTTCCTCCTCTCCGGTCTCTCCCTTTCTCACCCTCTTCACCTCTTTCCAGAATATCTTTTTGTTCTCCTCAAAATTCTGGTACAACCGTCTGCCCCACCGGGCATCAGCGTCCCTTTTGGCTCTCGTCACCACCCGCTTCACCTCGTTCCTCCTCTCTTTGTAGCTTTCATAAGCCACCTCCGACTTCACCTGCAACCACTTCTCAAACGCTCCTCTTTTCCGTGCCACCGCCAGTTTGACCTCCTCGTTCCACCACTCGCAGCCTTGCCTTCTGCACCCGCCCACACGGCGCACACCACACACCTTCTTCGCACATTTCAGCAACGCATCCCTTAACGTCTCCCATTCTTCCTCTACATCTCTCAGGTCCTGTCCTCTCACGTTGTCTTATTCTTCCTTCAACGCCTGCTGGAACTCCTCGGCTCTACTTTTCACATTCAGTCCACTCACTTTCACTACTTCTCTTCCTCCTCCCACTCGTTTGTTGTCCTTCCACTGCTGCTCCACTCTTAATCTACTTTCCACCAGCAGATGGTCAAACACTCCTCCACCCTCCCCTCTCAACACGCTGCAAATCCAACAGCCTCCCCACCACTCTCCTCGATATCAGCACAAAATCCATCAGTGCTCTCTCCACCATTGTACAATGGGCCCTCCTTACCCATGTGTACCGACCACCAACTCCTGCTCCATACACAGACCTATCAGGTTTTCTCCACTGTCATTTCTACCTGGAACGCCATACCTTCCTATCACATTCTCCACCACTACATCTCCAACTTTCGCATTAAGGTCACCCAGTACAACTACATTGAAATGACCTCCAAAACTCTCAATACACTCACTCAGGTCAGTCCAGAATTGCTCCCTCTTCTCTTCACTCCTCTCGCTGCCAGGTCCGTAAGCAATCTTGAGGACACCTACTTCCATTCGGTAGCGCTACTAGTCAACCGATCACTCAAAATAAAGACCACACATTCTCGTGCCCAACCTTCCTCCACACCAGACTTTCTTCCACTTACCACACCAAACTCACATTTGCCCTTACCTTTCAACTTCGTCTCACTCAGCGCCAACACATCAAACTTCCTCCTCTTAAACATCTCGCCAATCTCCCTCCTCTTTACATCATTTGTACTACAGCCACGCACATTCAGCGACCCTAACAATAGGGTTCGGAGAGGCGTGTGCCTCTCCTCCCCCCGCTCGTCTTGCCGTCTTCGAGGAAAGGTTTTACAGAGAACGGGATTCCTAGCCCCTTCGCTCCGCCCCTTTTAGTCGCCTTT
>SDVV010012201.1:0-15552 GCA_016164225.1 Gammarus roeselii
ATATATATTTATATATAAGTATACATATATATATATGTAGGAAATACTACGTTAGAAATATCTAAAGAAATATTTCAAAACATAGGTTTAGTCAATTTCATCTTTTTGGCTCGATGCGGAAGATTACTCCACTATGCAATATATGAAATTTTCAGCACCACAAACAAATCTAAAAAACATAAAGGCCACGTGAGAAGACGTGCACCTGCAGCGACCAATAAAACATATGATGCCATCAACAGGCAAGTCTCGTGACGCAAAATAGAAGAGGAGCATTGCCTATACGGATTTTAAAGATTTAATATTTCCTACTCTAGCAATTGTTTAGTTCATGATCTGCAAGGCTTGTGTCAGGGGGGTATTACACAGTAAACAGTAGGAGCCGATTCTGTAAAACGTATTCTCGCAGAATAAAAGATAGTTGTTCATTTCATGTGATGAAAGTCGAAATTTGTATTTTGTTAGTGACAATGTGACTTGGTTGAACTTTGGCAGTTACTTTGTTGTGTTAGTATTAGGTTTAGTTACGCTGCTCTGTAAACAAAATGTAGTCTTTTCTGGGCAACAAACTGCTCGAAATGAGACCCTCCATCAACATCGAGAACATTAGGACCGAAAACGTTAGGGCTGCGCTGTAGTCATCACCAGGAAGTGTTTAGAGCCGAATGCAATTTTACCTGAATGTTTTATACTCGACAATATCAAGCAGGATTTCTATTACGACGGCAAACGTTTACGATCGAAGGCTGATAGTCAAGAGGGAACATTTAAGAATTGCGTTCAGGGCCCTGAGGGTTGGGCACCGATGGTTCCCTCACAGTATTTGAAAACGACAGTTTACGAATCCATTACATTCATTTTAAAGCATTGACTTAACATTAAACATTCAGAATTTATTTCAGAAGCCGTACACAAACTGTGTCTGAAAATAATGGATATAGGCTTTTTTGTAGAGTAGATTATATTTGTGTTTCCAATTAACATTCAGTTCAACAGCATGAATTTCATTGTCAAATAGCCTCCCTCATGCAGGTAGGACATCATTCATGACTATCATAAAGTCGTTCATAGTTCATTAAAGACATGCTTCATGACTCACGGCGTTTTGGGTGTGTGAATTCGTATTAGCCAACATTAACTGGCAGGTAAAATAATACGCCGCTTGAACGGACTCGTATCGTGCCTTGCTCTACTTTAGGAGTGACTGAGGAGATGGACAAAAATAGCTATGAACCTCCGAGAAAGGTACACAAAGCGTTTTTGTGAATTACAAAAGGACGTATAAATAGATGCCTGCTTAAATCAACGGTGTTTAAATTAATACCGGGTTTTTAATACATTGTTGATAAGTACCAATAATCATTTAACTCGTAACATATTGGATTGGGTTGTGACTGCTAAATATCAAACAGAACGTCAACAAAAAATTTTTTTCATCTCCCACGGGTCATGTATTTTTTTGTCAGCGACATTTCTATGCCTTGAATAAAACTGTTGCCATCATGTTATTTTTTCTCGAACCTGCGAGTAGCGGCATTAAATCACCCCTCTCTACTCCAACTATCCTTTCCTAGATTTAGCACAAAGTATTTCAAATATCTGACAATGTATTTTACAGCCTTCAATATGTAAAGTACCATCGCGTATTTTCCCTTCTTGCACTTTTGAGCTACTCTCAGCGCCTCTTCTCGGTGCCAATGTCAATTTTTTATCCAGTCTTCAATTGCTACAGGTTCGTGTCTACGTCAAGCTGTCCCAGATCCATTCACTAGTTCGACACTTCCGTTGGCCGCAATAAAATTATTATCCAGACGTCAATTGCGGAAGGTTCGTGTCAGCATGAAGCTGCACCGACGTTCCATCCACTTGTTCCGACACTTCCATTTGCTGCAAATGGGAACACTGACAAAAAACGCCGTGAAGTTGGCCTGGTAAGAAATGACTCAGGACAGACTCGGGAAACACCCCGAAAATGGGGCTTTTGTCCAACTCACTTAGGGGGGGTGGGAAAAGAATACTTACTGAAAATGGATTATAGAATAGCTGGAGAGGGGGGACGATATTAAACTAATTATAGAATAGCTGGAGATGGGGACGATATTTTCGATAAAATATGAGTTACTTTCATCGTTGTTATTGATTTGAAAGTTTCCGATGCATCCTCAATTATTTTCAAGTCTAATAGTTGGATGATAAATCTTCTCCTTTACTCGTTTGTGTAACTCGTTTGTGTGTGAAGATTAGCCTTTCAACGAAATGTGTTCTACATGGAGCATTAGTTCACAATCTTACTCTTATTCAAGAACGTCGTCGTTGTGAAACGTTGTTTAATGATAAAAACCACCAATATAATTAACTTTGTTATATTTGTACATCCTCTCACACGTATTCCTGTCCGACAAAAACAGTTCTACTCCATGTTCGAGAAAACTTCATTGTGCGCAGACCGACAAGCGACATGTTATGTTATGGACAACTGCATCAACAAACAATTCTTCATCAAATAACAGGAGGAATATTACATGCTGTCTGTTTAGAATGGGCGGGACTGGCAGTTAAGCCAGTTACCGGCTCATGTCAGTAGAAGGAACTTAATGAGAGGCTCAAAGAATGTCGATGCTAGCAGAATTAGTGACCTCCAAATGGAGAGTTATTGGAGGAAGTTCAGCGTTTTAAGAATCTGGACTCCCACGTGGAGATGACTGAACTAGTAAAAACTGAAGTGAAACCGTGAGTGAAGGAATGGCGTAAAGTGTTGGTTGCACTGAGTGTAATGAGCTGTAGGACGTTGGGGGTGGAATCAAAGAGAGGGTTGTATGAGGGGGTAGTTGTCCCAACTACGCTCTAAGGAGCTGAGACGTGGGGAGGGGGAGTGAGAGAAGAAGAGAGAAGAAGATTGAATGTGTTCGACATGCTGTGTTTGAAGGGCATGGCTGGAGCGACGCTGAGAGACAGGATCTATAACGACGTTGTTCGAGTTAGAACGAAGATGGTGGAGAAATAACGGGACAGAGAGAAGATTTGCGGGTTCAGAGAGGGTTTAGGCACATGGTGAGGATGGATGAAGGAATATTGTTGAAAAGGGTGATGAAGACGCAGGTGAGTTAACCTTGAGATAGACCGAGGTTTGGGATGATGGATGGTGTGAAACAGGCACTCGGAAAGACCAACATTGGAGTAGAGCTAGCAAACATGCATGCTATGGAGCGGCGTAAGTTGAGAATGGTTGTGAATGGGTGATATTTTGACGCTGCATTATATGCTTTCCGCCCTTTGACTTCTCGTGGGTGGGGAGGCCCTGTCACTTTGACCCAGCAGCAGTAAACCAGTCACACTGTCGGACCCTGCTGCTGACACTCTAGTGCATAAGGGCTAAGTTGTGTGGGTATCAGTGTATGAAAAGAGTGTGAGGTGCGCCATGCTGTCGGCTCCATCCTTTCCTCGGGGGGTTCAGCCTGGTGTCTGTATTTCTATCTGAATCTGTATCTGTTTGTTCTGTCCTGCATCTTAACCATATTTAAATAAGTACATTCATACAAGTGTTGTAAATTGGTGTTGCTGATACAAGCAGCTTCAAATCAGGCGGTCATAACACTCGAAATCAATGTCGAATCTACATTTGCAGTCGCCGGAAGATATCCGGGAAACGCTACAGCATGAGCATATGTCTTAGTGTTATAAAACTTTATCTGAAAGCTTAAAATATTTTTCATACTTTTAGAACTAGAACCTCTACTGATTTGAGGAGGGACAAGCTTATTGTTGCGGAAAGTAAAAGAGTGTAGAAAGCAAGGGATGAAAACTTTGCACAGGTTTTCAGAATATTTCTTAATCTCGGGGGATTCCCTCCGCTGTCTCTTTTCACGGACGAACAATTGCCCCAAGGCACTCTTGTGTTTCTGCCTCTCGTGATGCTCCCCGATGATGATTGGTGTATGGACAAGGAGCAGAAGAAAGACGACGCACTAGGTAGTGGATTTTTCCGCACTATTTGAAGTATACGTGTTATCAATAGCTAATGGCTTTGTCTTAGTTGGATATGTGTTGAAACTTTGTTAAATCTACCGGGATGTCATGCGGAGTGCGTCGCTTGGTCGATACCACAATCCTCATTCGTATAGACAACCAGAATAGATATTGGACGTACTCATTGTTGGTAGATCAATATGGGATGTCAACAGAAAATATCACCTCTATTATGCAATTAACCGCACCGTGGCGAGCCAAAAATCGTTTATAATTAGTCTGTAACCGGAAAAAAAAATTCGACTTTCCCCAAGTGGAATTTAACTTCATCTAGAAATTTCTTACTGCACTATGTGTGAAGAAAGCCTTTTGAAGAATAACATTACTCAAATTTTCGATGAGTTCAAAAATAGAGCGGAAAATGGACTTTGAAGACACTTAGGTATAAATCATAAACGAATTTTTGCTCGCTACTGTACGTTAGCGATCATAAAGCAAGCAAATATTCTATATGAATATTTCTTATGGTTTTATGTCTGGACAATCGTTTTTAATGGATAATATCAATTAAATATCCAATAAAATTAAATATTGAGCGAAAATTTATGACTGAAAATTTAACTTAATCTTTAATCATAAACAAATTTTCTTTCGCTACAGTACAGGAAAGTTTTTAAAATGATTGACGCTCGAATACATGCTTATATACTTATTTTCAACCTCATTTATATTACATTGAAGTCTGCTGTGAATAATCAGCTTATGATCGTGGATATTTGCATCATATTTGGCGTCTGGTAATGTCCACACGCAATACGTTAATGAATCTTATCAAATGAGAATTCTGCATGATAATTTTACCACATTTTACTTGTTCATATAATCGGATTATTTATGAAAAAAGTATACAAAAATCCGGAAAGCTTGTTTTGACGAGATGTCTTCAAGGTTGAGAGAGAGAAAAAAAACATCATGTTACTGTGATCTCGACAACTACGAAAATAGTAATGTTTATTGAATGATGGAGAATAAGCGAACAGTGTTTCATCCCTCCGTTGATGCATCAACTCTTTCTCGGTAACATTTCTAACGACAAGTTCTAAAAAGTATTACCTTGTTCCACGTCTATTTCAGCGATGTCTCCACATCTCACCGACCTGATTCTCACTAAGCACAGACATCAAAAAGGGCTTTCATTGGTTGTCTGCGAGAGACGCCAAGAAAGGAACTAACTTTTCGAGTTGTATGATCATCTGCGAGATTTTAAGAATTGTCGCCTTTATATGGTTGGTTCATTGGAGTTGAAGGTGATATTTTCTTTAGGAAACTCAGACGATGCGAAAGTACTTTTTTGCAAGATAAAACAAACAAGTGATCTCATATGACTTGTTTCTGAAACCGAGCCAGAAACAGGTATCTGATTCATTTAGTTTTTGTTTTTATATCTTTAAAGACGTACTTGTAGGGAACCTTTGCCTGTTTTAAATACGAACATTACCAAAAAACTCCCTCTATCAGACTTACTTTAGTTAGGTTGAATAAATATCGTGCATGACAATCCTAATTAAATTGATATGTTACGCAACTATAACAAAACGCTTTACCGTCATCAAGTAAGAGTTAAGTGAACATGGCACTATGCCTATATTAAATGCATTTTCAATACAAACATCACAGTCATATGCTCAGCCATATTATCGGCAAATATTCAGCCATATACTCAGCCATATTCTCAGCAAACATCTCATCTAATTTCACCACCAATTTAATAGTAAAAACCGCATATTCATTTTTCAGCCAACATCACAGCTATATTCCAAATGGGTAGTAGGCAAGAACCAAAAAACTGTTGTCCAATCAACCTTACATCTGTGGTTGGCAACAGTTTGAAAAGGGTATTGAAAACAAGTTTAACATGTTACCTTGTGAGAAACCACCTAGTCAAGGAAACGCAACAAGGCTTCAAAAGCAAACTTGACTGCCCGACCAATATCTTTATTATATATTGACTTTCAAATCACGTTTAATAAGGCCACCGGGAACGTTTGCTGAAAGTGAAGGTGCACGGTATAACTGGAAACGTGGCCAGGTGGCTCAGAAAATTGCTCAAGGGCCGCAAACAGCCGGTCAGTGATGGCCAAGTAAAAAATCAGCGGGGGACGGTAATATCCGGAGTAGCCCAGGGCAGTTTCTTTGTGCTCCTCTTCTGTATAAAATAAAATAAAACTCCACACCGACATCGTTAGCAAGTTATTAAAATTTGCCTTGAACATTAAGCTTTTCCACAACGCGTACTGTGAAAATGTCGCATAACTTATCCACGCTGATTTTGATAAGCTAGTGGACTGATTTGACTAATGAAAAATTACCTTAAAGATAGAAAAATGTGCTGTAATGACAGCGCATAACAGCGCATTTTCGACCAGCAACGTGATTTTGGAATAATAATCAACAAAGATCTCACGTGAAAAAAACAAGAGAGAGCAAGCTACAAGTAAGGCTTTTAATTTAGTCTTTGGTTAAATATCCATCTGATTAACAAGAAGCAACGTGTTAAGCACCGAGCAATAAAAAATGTTTAGAAATGAGAAATAAGGCATACCCGCAATAACTCGGAGGACTTGAACTGTTATCACTTGGAAGAAGGCGACTTCAAAGTCAATCTTTATGCTCAGGGCTTTTTGAAAGAAGGTGTGTCACTCCTCAATTTTCATGCTTATCAAAATTGTATAACTCTTATGCCTATTTTGATCAAGAATCTATATCAGTCCTAGGCAGATCGAGTTTTGTACAGGTCCATCCCACGACTCAAAAGAAAACAAACAACATACATCACTCACCTCCATAACAGATCTTGTTCCTTAGCGATGGTCGGTGCAGCAGGGAGATTTGACAGTCTTCTTTCCTACAGCACAAATCGGGTGGGACCCAGTGATGCAGGGAGCAGAGCGACATTAATGCTGCTTACCTCCCTCCAACAGGTGCTCAAGTCTTCGTCGTTACTAACATAGAGATATAGAGATGAACATTGTTGAGACTGCAGGGCACGTCCTCTGGAGGGTTCACTGTCGACACAATGGCACTCCTGTGGTATGCCACTTTGTAAATGTAAACACGAAGTGCCCCTCTTTTGACTCAACTCTGCGTTATCAGTTTAACAAAATTTAAATGTAGATACGTTTTATTTTGGTGAATACTCAGGAGCTGTTAAGTATATCTTAGGAGATGCTCTGTGACCATGTATATCTTAGGAGATGCTCCTCTGACCATGCATATCTTAGGAGATGCTCCTCTGACCAAGTATATCTTAGAAGATGCTTCTCTGACCAAGTATATCTTAGGAGATGCTCCTCTGACCATGCATATCTTAGGAGATGCTCTGTGACCATGTATATCTTAGAAGATGTTCTGTGACCATGTATATCTTAGGAGATGCTCCTTTGACTATGTATATCTTAGGAGATGCTCCTTTGACTATGTATATCTTAGGAGATGCTCCTCTGACATTTCGCCTTGAAAATGCAAAATGCTCTTCAAGGTACAGCCAGTGCACAGAAATGCTCTTCAAGGTACACCAGTGCACAGAAATGCTCTTCACGGTACAGCCAGTGCACAAAAAAGGTCTTCAAGGTACAGACAATGCACAGAAATGCTCTCCAAGGTACAGCCAGTGCACAGAAATTCTCTTCAAGGTACATACAATGCACAGAAATTCTCTCCAAGGTACAGGCAGTGCACAGAAATGTTCTTCAAGGTACAGCCGTGCACAGAAATGCTCTCCAAGGTACAGCCAGTGCATAGAAATGCTTTTCAAGGTACAGCCAGTGCACAGAAATGCTCTTCAAGGTACAGCTAGTGCACAGAAATGCTCTTCAAGGTACACCAGTGCACAGAAATGCTCTTCACGGTACAGCCAGTGCACAAAAAAGGTCTTCAAGGTACAGACAATGCACAGAAATGCTCTCCAAGGTACAGCCAGTGCACAGAAATTCTCTTCAAGGTACATACAATGCACAGAAATTCTCTCCAAGGTACAGGCAGTGCACAGAAATGTTCTTCAAGGTACAGCCGTGCACAGAAATGCTCTCCAAGGTACAGCCAGTGCATAGAAATGCTTTTCAAGGTACAGCCAGTGCACAGAAATGCTCTTCAAGGTACAGCCAGTGCACAGAAGTGCTCTTCAAGGTACAGCCAGTGCACAGAAATACTCTTCAAGATACAGCCAGTGCACAGAAGACATATTTTTTTGAGTACGTGGAGGGACTCCTACCCACGTAACTAGGTGAGGTGCTCCTTAACTTTTGCATTGATCAAAATATCATGATTCTTATGCCTATTTTGATCCAGGCTCTAGAGCTGCCAAATACAGATTCACTCCTAGGAGAGGTTCCACCGACGTCTCACATTGCAATGCCACAGGCTCTCCAAAGAACCACGTGTACACATAACACTTACTCCTCTGAACACTTGTTGAGGAGCAGTACCCAGGTTGCTGGGCCTGGTGTTCACCATCTTCAGTGTATGTTTTCGGAATTTCCTAACTCGCATGCACATTTTGATATAGACTCAATACCTAGATAGGAAACTCATTACTCCAACCTCTGGGTCAAGCAAATCGACAGGAGCCCGTTGAGGGTATAGGCCAGCACGTCTTGGCTGGGACTATTTTGAACAGGACACTCAGATGCGATAGCTTGAAACTTTTCTCTTCCCTTCTCTGTTCGCCCTATTCCATATTCCTTTCAACCTTCCTCTCCCTGCACGTATGCAGGAAGAAGAAGGGTAAAATGAGTATGGGTTAGGGCAAGTGGAGAAAGGAAGATAAACGTTTAAGGCGATCGCATCTGGCTGTCCTTTGACTATCCCCCATTCATCCTTCAAGGGAACGCCTCGACATGAGCACTTGTGCTTGTTATGTTTCATTAATCTGATCTAATCTAACGTAATCTAATTACCTACAATACTTTTCAGATTTGTTATGATGTCTCCAGGTCATTCTCTAACCTGTGCTCATGGTCTTCCGTTCACGTGGGAAGATGTGAGGCCTGATAAAACAGAAAACTTCATTTCCAGAGTCATTTGATACTTCTTGCTTCCTCGTTTGATGGAGTTGAAGTCTTCTTATAATGAGTCATTTGATATTTATTACTACCCCGATTGATAGAGTTGGAAGCTTGGCAGCGGCGTATTGACAGCAGCCGGATCTGTGGGCGGTCGGTAGTCGAAAATCGAATGCATATGAAGAAAAAAATCAAGCTGAAACCGGATAAGATGTCCCAATGAACGACCTGCCACCGGAAGAATTTTAGACACAATAATAGAACAGATGATGCGTAGATGATAATGATTCAGAACATCACAAATTAATCATTACATGAGAATTGCAATGGTTGTTGATAAGGTCGGCGTCCGTCTGCTTGCTACAGTGATCAAGTGATCATTATTCTAGATCAAGTCGGTTATCGATCCAAGTTGTGTCGGGCTTGTAGAAACTTTCTCATGATTGGCGGATGATGTTGCAGTCTGATCTACTTCGCTTGTACTGTACAGTTGGTCACTCATGATTGGCGGATTATGTTGCAGTCTGATCAACTTCGCTTGTACTGTACAGTTGGTCACTTTAAAAGTAGAAAACGAATCCAACATTATCCTGGCTATGAAACGAATTGTATTAGTGTATATATCAGCTTCCTTGTAATATTGTATAAAAAGCACATAACACATATTTTTTGCATTCGGAGATTTTCGTTCACATAGCGGGTTGCAGCGTAGCTGCCATCTGATAGTCCTTTTTTACCCACGGCGTTTAGGGCTGTTTTTTCTATCCATTTAATAGACTGGACTGAAGGCCTCACTCCGGGCCAGGTAGGCTCAAACACACATCATCCAGCTCCCAATGAAAGTTTATTGTGAGCATGTTTCGCTACTTCGCATCCGTACTTGAACCTTCCATTTAGTTTTCGGCTCTGGAGCAAAGGGTTTTTAGAACTAAGAAAACAATGCCTTCAAATGTCTGGCTTCCTCTCAAGCGTCGTATCTCTGCACTTCGCATCCCCATTGGATTCTCGTACACCCACCGCTGAATTAACACCCATTCCGACTGCTCGTTTCCGGCCATTAATTGAATTTCATCCGGACAGGAATGGGCCAGACTCCTCTGTTCGAGCTGCTAACCAATTGGGCCAGACTCCTCTGTTCAAGCTGCTAACCAAATGGACCAGACTCCTCTGTTAAGCTGCTAACCAAATGGACCTGACTCCCTCTGTTCAAGCTGCTAACGAAATGGACCAGACTCCTCTGTTAAAGCTGCCAACCAATTGGACCTGACTCCTCTGTTCAAGATGCTAACCAAATGAACCAGACTCCTCTGTTCAAGCTGCTAACCAAATGGACCAGACTCCCTCTATTCAAGCTGCTTTCCAAATGGAAAAGAGGTGGGGAAGATTCCGTGCGGTTGAAACTATTATTGATGCCTAATAACAGCTGAGACATTTGTCTGGTCATCGGATGACAGGTATTTTATGTCATACGAATAGATATTCATGTTATTCATTTTCAAATCCAAACACCCCCTGCACCAGTGAACTGGAAGCCTTTTACCAATGTTCATATTTTGTTCAACGCTCCTATAAAACGTCTTTAACTGCCCCATCGACATTGTTCTGTGTAATTACTTAAAAATAATGCGTTAACCTTTAAATATCACGTATTCTATCCGTTTTTTGGCAGCTTGCTATAAATTTTATTCCAATGTAACAAGTGATCTTACAGTCGACAAGTGTGCATGTTTGCTGTGAGGACAAAGAGTGTATTTGAGTAATGTTTTTGATTCTTTTAAATGTGTTCAACATGATTTTCGATGCTATGATGCAGATACTATATGTGATGTTGAAAGGTCACTGAACTATTAAAGGGTCATGACATCTTACCAAACAAAAAGATACGCTCATATAGATACAGATACATTGCCAAATGCCTCAGAAAGGGGTGACCGATTGTGGGACGCCGCACACTCCTTTCGTGCACTCACTCGCATACCAAATCTCAGCCCTCTAGCGCAGACGGGCTCGGTCAGAACTTTGCGACGCACACTTGAGTCTGGAATGAGATTCGATATCAGTGTCAGCAGAAGATCACGACAGCTTGCACTGGTTTACCCCCAGTTGCGTAATAATGGTCGGGCCCTCCCTACTCACGTTCAATCTGCTTCTCAGCAAGCCAGAATAGGCGGGGAAGTGAATCAGGTCTCATCCCTCAGTGGTAATCCGGTTACCTCTCCAACATTTCATATCCAAATGTGAAATTTTCTACTACCTTCCGCTCTGCCTCCAAGTCTCAGCTCAATAGAGCATAGTTGAGGCATCCACCCCTTCATACAAGCTTCTCTTTAGTTCCATTACGGGTTTTCTACACTTCATTACACACTTCAGTGCACCCAACACTCCACTCCAGATTTCATCGCAGTTTCCACAAGTCCAGTTTTCTCCACATTAGAGATCGGGTACTAAAAACACTGAACTACCTTCAATTCCCATCCATTTAGGCGGACACTGATTCCGCTCGCACAATCTTCCCTCGAACATCTCATAACCTTGCTTCTATTCACATTATCTTGCAGCTTCCTTCTCTTAGACAATCTACCAACCTCCGGAATCAGTCAACACAACTTCTCCGAATCTTTACATCATCAGAGCCGTATCATCCGCAAACACTAACTGTCTATACTACCAATTTCTCCTATTTTCTCTCAACAACTTGGGACCAAATCACAATATACTCGCGTTCATCTCCTCGACCAGTTCGTTCATGTAGAGACTAAACAGCCGGGGAAACGCAAGCATCCTTGTCTCAGTCATACTTCCAAAATAAACCAAGCACCCACCTTGCTACCTACTCTTACATGCTCTTCTCCTGACCGCTCCTAACTGATTCCCGCTAACTCCATACGAATGCAACACCATACGACAACGCCTTCCTATCGACCTCATCGTGAGCCTGTTCCAGATCCACGACGGCTCAGAACGAATCTTTTCTCTCAGCTACTGTAGAAACTGCTTGCAGACTTGTCTCACTTATGAGTCCCACTGTTCTTGACCAATCGCATCATCCTAACTGTCTCATATCTTCTTGATTCGCGCTATTCCGTGCACCTCAACCACCACACACAAAAAACTTATAACACATGAGTAACTGCAGTGATTTTAATCTCTTTTGCCCTTATACTTTACCCTCACATTTATCACCTGCTGGAATTCCTTAGTTTTTCGTGCCAACTTCGATAAACTCACCTTCACTACCTCACTTCATATTTTTACTCCTTTGTTCCCCTTCCACTTCTGGTCTTCTCTCAAACTTAACTTTAACCAGTAAGTGATCAAACACACCCTAACTTTCCCTCTCAACGTCAGCACATCCAAGAGCCCCCACATCCCTCCCCTTGAAAGTATCACAAAATTCACCAGCGCTCTGTCCACCGTTGCATCACAGACCTTCTTCACCCATGTGAACTTGAGTCCATTTCGCATCATGCTCAGCTGCTTCCACCATGAGCTCACAGTTCTTGCACAAATATATGAGGATCTCTCCTCTGTTGGTTCTATCTTAAAAACACTTAGAAACGCCGCCCATCTTTCCATACAATCGATTAACAGGAAAGGAACCACTATTTAAACTTGTCCATCTCGTTCTAAACCGTCTGAAGGTATTCTCTCTACTCGGGCCAACATGGACTGCAGGTGCTCCCCTTGCATTTATCTCGCTAGCTTTGCCCGACTCAAGCCCTTGCAAAGGCCTGATTTTTCCGCATTAGGATTTTAGTTGTTGCGAATTTCAGAGAATTTTTTAATGACCGAAGCAGTTCAAGTTTTGCAGTTGCTGTCGAGAAGCTAACAGGAACTCTCTCGATTGAAATATTCGACTTAGAGGTCGGTAGAGGGCCAAGGTTGTTTGTCAGACAAGTTGGACTACAATCTGAATATCTGTTGCGATTTTTATTGTCGCCAGAATTGATTAGTAATTAGGCCTGCGCGGGCAGAAGAGTCATTTAGGACATTTCTTCAAGTTTGCAGTGCTATTCATCCAGCCTAGATGTTCAGCCCGGCTTTAGGGCTGCAAATCGCTGCACGGCTTCTACAGTGGTCACCTCCTATTGCGGCTGCTGTTTCTACCGTTCTAAGTCAGTAGGTCTTGTTTAGCCGTTTTTTAAGTTGTTGATGTTGTTATTATTTACCACATCTTGTGGTAAACGGTTCCAAATTGTAGGTGACTTGATGGAAACTAGTATTTTTTACAACCGATCTTCTGAAGAGTTTCAACGAAAGTTTTTGTCTGTTGTTTCCATTTAATTAGGAATATTTGAATTTAAAATTGATATCGGTGTAGTGACAGTTTGACAACTTACATAAATTTCTCAATACTCAGATCATATCTTAGATTTATTTTCTGAATTTAAAAGCTCTATAAGTCTAACTTTATGCACTTCATTTAGCTATTTATATGTATCAATGTACTGACCATGAAGTTGTCTTCTTTTCAGCAATTCCAATTTCAGTTTCTCAAGTTGTTGCTGGTACGTCTAGTTTCAAGTTATGGGATCAGTTTATTGCTGGTGTGTGTGTCTTCGTTCTTTGTTCTAGGTTTACTTTTGTTGCTCGGCGTTGAATCCGTTTCGTCTTGTTGATGTACCCTTTCAAGTGAGGAGACCCCACTTAAAAAGCAAATTCCATATTTGGTCCGACGAGTGAAGTATAAATGGAAAGCAGATTGTTATTTTGCTTGTTGTGAAAATTTCCGTATATAAAGCCGAAACTTTATTGGATTCCTCGTAGCATGTCTTAACTTGGCTCCTCCATTAGAGATCATTGGCTAATGACATTTCATGGCCTTGTCGTTGGTCCACTTCATTGGCTAATGACATTTCATGGCCTTGTCGTTGGTCCACTTCATTGGCTAATGACATTTCATGGCCTTGTCGTTGGTCCACTTCATTGGCTAATGACATTTCATGGCCTTGTCGTTGGTCCACTTCATTGGCTAATGACATTTCATGGCCTTGTCGTTGGTCCACTTCATTGGCTAATGACATTTCATGGCCTTGTCGTTGGTCCACTTCATTGGCTAATGACATTTCATGGCCTTGTCGTTGGTCCACTTCATTGGCTAATGACATTTCATGGCCTTGTCGTTGGTCCACTTCATTGGCTAATGACATTTCATGGCCTTGTCGTTGGTCCACTTCATTGGCTAATGACATTTCATGGCCTTGTCGTTGGTCCACTTCATTGGCTAATGACATTTCATGGCCTTGTCGTTGGTCCACTTCATTGGCTAATGACATTTCATGGCCTTGTCGTTGGTCCACTTCCGTCAGGCGCTGGTCCGACTTCCCGTAGTCGGATTATATATTGTGTATTCTAACGGGCATAACTTTTCATTCCTCATCATTTAAATTTATTTGCCACTTGTTGGCCAGGTCTACTAGTTTATTCAGGTTACATTTAATAGACATGCAATCCTGATTGCTCTTCGCTTTGTGGTACGGTTTGGTGTTGTCGGTGAATCATGATATCTTGCTGATGATGCAAGTGTCGAGGTCATTTAGGCGGGTCCTGTGGTACTCCAGTTGGCCTGTACATCCAAGTTACGTGCTATTTGTGAGCCAGTGGCGGAGCCATCAGAAAACCTTTCCATTTATACAGTGGACCAGAATTTTTCTCATGGAGCGTTAATCGGAAATCTTATCAAATGCATTTTGGGAATCAAGAAATGAATGGTTGACCGCTTTTTTTTCATCATAAGTTTAAGTGACTGTAATTGGGAACAAATCTAGAAAATTGGTGAAACAGCCCAGTTAACTTCTGGAACAATGTTGGGCATCCATGAGAAGAAATTTTTTATCTAAGTGTCATAGATTATTCTTGCTTCAGTCAGTCTTACCAAGATGTTGCCGATCACAGAATTGAGACAGATTGGTCTGTAATTACCTTTCTCTTCCTGCTTCCCTTCTTTAAAATGACTGTGATGTTTGCTCTACTCTAGTCAACTGTGATACTTCCAGGTCCTATAATTCAGTTAAATATCTCTGCCAGTTAACTGTTTAGGATTTAGGAGAGGTTCTTCAATGTTCTTGGGTGCAGGTCATTTGGTACTGCTTATTTGTTGATGTTGCTCTTTGTTGAGTTGTTCTTGTATACGATAAGAAACGCGTCGTTGAATATCTTCGACATGCTTGTGTCACATAATAGTTGAAGCCCCAGCAATGTTCCATAGAAGGCCGATGCTATCACCTGCAACCCGTCACTCATTCAGCTAGCTCATTCACCTAGCTCATTCACCTAGCTCATTCACCTAGCTCATTCACCTAGCTCATTCACCTAGCTCATTCACCTAGCTCATTCACCTAGCTCATTCACCTAGCTCATTCACCTAGCTCATTCAGCTAGCTCATTCAGCTAGCTCATTCACCTAGCTCATTCAGCTAGCTCATTCACCTAGCTCATTCACCTAGCTCATTCAGCTAGCTCATTCACCTAGCTCATTCACCTAGCTCATTCACCTAGCTCATTCACCTAGCTCATTCACCTAGCT
>SDVV010012202.1:0-15552 GCA_016164225.1 Gammarus roeselii
ACTCTCTGTCTCGCATAGACCCACTCATACCGTGGCATTCTTTGCTACTGAATGAATTAGGCAGTGCTGCTGAATTATCAATTCTCACTCTAACTAATTGTCATATAAGTTATCCCCTTGTCAAATCGCAACACCTCAAGTCATGAGGATACAGTGATATCAACTATGCACATTACAACTTACCCTTATAGCTCTCTTGTCATGACATGTTTAGGCATTAGCCGTGTTCGTATGTCCAGCTAGGATAGCAAAATGGCTCCCTACCGCTTGCACACAGCTCCAACTACTTAGTTACATGTTTTAAGCTTGTCATTCTACCTATTTTATATTTACTATGTATGAATTTATTGTTTCAAAGAAGAACATGCCATCTGTGTATGAATAAACTTTTTTATTTTATTTATTTTATTATTTTTATTTATGTACTTGTGTGACATGATGTGTACTAGTGTGATATGATGTGTACTAGGGATGTGTACTAGTGTTATGTGATGTGTACTAGTGTGATGTGATGTGTACTAGTGATGTGTACTAGTGTGATGTGATGTTTACTAGTGTGATGTGATATGTACTAGTGTGATGTGATGTGTACTAGTGTGATGTGTTGTGTACTAGTGTGATGTGATGTGTACTAGTGTGATGTGATGTGTACTAGTGCGATGTGATGTGTACTAGTGATGTGTACTAGTGTAATGTGATGTGTACTAGTGATGTGTACTAGTGTGATGTAATGTGTACTAGTGTGATGTAATGTGTACTAGTGTGATGTAATGTGTACTAGTGATGTGTACTAGTGATGTGTACGAGTGATGTGTACTAGTGATGTGTACTAGTGTGATGTGATGTGTACTAGTTTGATGTGATATGCACGAGTGTGATGTGATGGGTACTAGTGATGTGTACTAGTGTGATGTGATGTGTACTTGTGATGTGTACTAGTGTGATGTGATGTGCACTAATGATGTGTACTAGTGTGATAAGGTGTGTACTAGTGATGTGTACTGGTGTAATGTGATGTGTACTAGTGATGTGTACTAAGCTGTGTAGTACGTGGATATTGTGTAGAACAAATAAGATATGTTATTCAATTTCTTATTTGTATTTGTCATAAATAAACTTGTCGGATAAAGCAGCGTTGTAGTGTACAATATAAATATTCCATGTACACACCGCATCGGGCTAAAGCAACTGGAATATTCAAAGAAATTATTCATATTCAAATAAAGTCAATGGGATCGATGTCCCTGCAGCGGGGCACAGGGGCTCCGCTGAGATGAATATAACCGTCCGACGGTGGTCAGAAGGAATGCCCGATGTAGGGGAGCGGTGGCTCGCTTACGAGGGAGGAAGATACCAAGAGAATTTGTTTGCATGGATTTATTTTTTACGTAAACATTGGAAGTTCAGTGTCGACAGATGACGCCCCTCCTCCAGAATTTTCTGACCTGCTTTCAAAGTAAAGCAAAGGCAATAAACTGCAACAAGATTCGCCGCTGTGGGGGGAGGGGAGGCGGATTTGTGCGACTTGAAGTGCCCTCTGGGGGATACATCTGTAATTAATCACTATTTCATTGATGTCTAGTTAAATTTATAGCACTGCATTATGTTAGAAAATAGACGTTAAATTAAAATTAAATATTGTATCTTGGCTACGTATGAGTGAGCGCTTATGAGAATGTTTTTTTTTGTAATTTAATAGATCCGCTTTTGCATGTCATCTGTTGAACACACTTGAATCCAACCGACGAGCTCAGAGCAAAGGGTCCACGCATTTACCACAACTAAGGCCTCTATAAATAAAGAGTGTTATTTGGCCACTTTGAACCTAAATTGCAGCACATGAATCTCAATTAAATTGTTTGGGTACTAAATGATGTTGCCATCTGTTTCATTTCCAGAAGGTGATAAAGAAAGGGGAATTACATTTCTTATTTTGCCCAGTATCTTCAAGACCTTGCAATAAATAGATTGATACTAGTTACTCACATCTTATTAATTTAATCTGTGTAGCATTGCTCGAATATAATTGTTTGTTTCGTCAGCGCAAATGATCACTGTCAATCAATTTTATTGTTCCCCTGGCAGGGCAATTTAACCGTTGTGACCATGTCATTGATTGATTTTGGAGCCAATCCGGCAATTGCCGTATCAATAAAAAAACAGATTGAAAAATAAAAAAGATATAGAGATCCATGTCTGCAGTTTGTTTGTATTCTTATAGTTCAATAAATTTGCCGGTAGTAGGCCGGGAAAATCTTATGATACTTTTCTCGAATTTTTGAGAGGGTTGTTATTTTGCACGCAAGATGTGTGTAGTGGCAGTTCTCAATAGTGTGCCTGAATTGATTTAGATTATTACTTTTTTTGTTAATTAGTGACCGACTTGCCGGCTTGCGTAACTAAAGTGCCTGTGCCTGAGTCAGCAGTGGAATGTTTGAGACATGTCGTCTCGGCAAAACAACATCTGATGCTCTGTGGGCGGGGAGTTTGGGCAGTCACCCCTCCCATCCCCCTCTGTGGTGGATCACTTCAAGCTGCTCTATAGAGAGCTCATGGGTGAGGGGCTGGTGTCGAAACATAAATACACACGTGTTAATCATAAGAAAAGCAGCGTGTAATAGACTCACGTTAAGGCAGCCTGTAACAGACTCAGATCAAAGCAGCATGTAATGAACTCGCATCAAAGTAGCCTGTAATAGACGTACATTTAAGCAGCGTGTAAGAGACTCATATCAAAGCAGCGTGTAAGAGCTGGCATCAAAGTAGCGTGTAATAGAATTACATTTAGGCAGCGTGTAATAAACTTGTATCAATGCAGCGTGTAATAGACTCGTATCAAAGCAACGTTTAATAGACTCGTATTTAGGCATTGTCTAATCGATGCCTAAATCTATTACACAGCGTGTAATAGATTCCTACCAAAGCATCGTGTAATATACTCGTAAGAATTAGCGTGAATTAGACTCGTATCAAAGCAGCGTGTATAGACTCGTATCAAAGCAGCGTGTATAGACGCGCATCAAAGCATCGTGTATAGACTCGTATCAAAGCAGCGTGTACAGACGCGCATCAAAGCAGCGGTTATGGACTCGTATCAAAGCAGCGTGTCTAGACTCGTATCAAAGCAGCGTGTATAGACGCGCATCAAAGCAGCGGTAATGGACTCGTATCAAAGCAGCGTGTCTAGACTCGTATTAAAGCCCCTCGTTATGGACTTGTCTCAAATCATGATGTTATGATCACCTCAAAATGCAGTGTGTGATATCAGAATTTGAAAGCAGCGTGGACAACACTCGTTAATACAGCACTAAATGTTCTCGTTTGAATAACGCCGGTAACGGACTCATTTCAAAGAAGCCTGTAATGGACTTGTTTCAAAGAAGCCTGTAATGGACTAGTTTCAAATCAGTCCGTGATGAATTTATTTTAGGGTGGCGTGTAATGGACTTGCTCTAAAGCAGAGTGCAATGGGCTGGTTCCAATTCAGCCCGCAATGAACTTGTTTCAAAGCAACTTAGATGGACTCGTTTCGAAGCGGCCTTTACATGACTTGTTTCAAAGCAGCTTAGATGGACTCGTTTCGAAGCGGCCTTTACATGACTTGTTTCAAAGCAGCTTAGATGGACTCGTTTCGAAGCGGCCTTCACATGACTTGTTTCAAAACAACTTTAATGGACTCGTTTCAGAGCGGCCTTTACATGACTCGTTTCAAAGCAGCTTTAATGGACTCGTTTCACAGCAGCCTTTACATGACTTGATTCAAAGCAGCGTGCAATGTGATCCAAGCAAGAGCTTTAGAAAGAAAAGATGTAGCGAGACTTCTTTTCAATGATGATATAACACTCATTTAAAACTAGTATGTAATGACATCAGATGCCAATAGCCGCCTGTAACAGTGAAGGTCGTTCATAGAAATATATGACTAGAAAAAGTTAAAGATCATCACGAACGATTGGTTCATTTGAACTATTTCATCAATGTTTGCATTGTTATTGATCTTATATCTTTTCCCACTCGATATTTGTGTATTGCACTCCAAGCAAACATGCACTTTCTAGAAATATTTTGTTACGGCGGTGGTTCTTTCAGCGGTGCCTTCACAGCATGAACCAACACTAACCTACATTTTAGAGCATCATTTATCGTGTGGAGATTTTTTTTCTAATTGAATTCCGTTTCTCTACAAAGAAATGAAAGGCGTCATCTTGAGAGCCAATCGTCGATCGTCGCGAGGTGAGTCCTCCCAAGGTTTCTATCCTCGGCATCAATGAGGTAGAAAAGAAATGGAAGCGCTGGATGAAAATGGTGACACAGTTTCTTTTGTAGCGTCGTCTCTCCTCTTGACGTTGCTAACGAGACGACGGACAAATGCTCGAGGCTCCTTAGTGTCAGTGAGTGGCGGCGCCATCTTGTCAGATCATCTAATAGGCTGTTCAGATGGAAGTGATAAAGGCTGTAATTGGCGAGACTTTTAAAACCTGCTCATATGATGGAAGTGATAGAGGCTGTAATTGAAGAGACTTTAACACCTGTTTATATGATGGAAACGATAGAGGCTGTAATTGGCGAGACTTTAACACCTGCTCATATGATGGAAGTGATAGAGGCTGTAATTGACGTGACTTTAACACCTGCCCATATGATGGGAGTGTTAGAGGCTGCAATTGGCGAGAATTTAACACCTGCTCATATGATGGAAGTGATAGAGGCTGTAGTTGGCGAGACTTTCAACACCTGCTCATATGATGGAAGTGATAGAAGCTGAAATTGGCGAGGTTTTAACGCCTGCTCCTATGATGGAAGTGATAGAGGCTGTAATTGGCGAGACTTTAACACCTGCTCATATGATGGAAGTGATAGGGGCTGTAATTGACGAAACTTTAACACCTGCTCATATGATGGAAGTGATAGAGGCTGCAAATGACAAGACATTAACACCTGCTCATATGATGGAAATGATAGAGGCTGTAATTTACGAGACTTTAACACCTGCTCATATGATGGAAGTGATAGAGGCTGTAATTGACGAGACTTTAACACCTGCTCATATGATGGAAGTGATAGAGGCTGTAATTGGCAAGACTCTAACACCTGTTCATACGATGAGAGTGATAGAGGCTGTAATTGGCGAGACTTAAACACCTGCTAATATGATAGAAGTGATAGAGGATGTAATTGTCGAGACTTTAAAACCTGCTCATATGATGGAAGTGATAGAGGCTGTAATTGGCGAGTCTTTAACACCTGCTCATATGATGGAAGTGATAGAGGCTATAATTGACGAGACTTCAACACCTGCTGATATGATGGAAGTGATAGAGGCTGTAATTGACGAGACTCTAACACCTGCTCATATGATGGAAGTGATAGAGGCTGTAACTGGCGAGACTTTAATCCCTGCTCATATGATGGAAGTGATAGAGGCTGTATTTGACGAGACTTTAACAACTACTCATATGATGGATGGAAGTGATAGAGGCTGTAATTGGCGAGACTCTAACACCTGCTCTTATGATGGAAGTGTTAGAGGCTGTAATTGCGAGACTCTAACACCTGCTCTTATGATGGAAGTTATAGAGGCTGTAATTGGCGAGACTTTAACACCTGCTCACATGATGGAAGTGATAGAGGCTGTAATTGGCGAGACTTCAACACCTGCTTATATGATGGAAACGTTAGAGGCTGTAATTGGTGAGACTTTAACACCTGCCCACATGATGGAAGTGATAGAGGCTGTAATTAGCGAGACTTTAACACTTGCTCATATGATGGAAGTGATAGAGGCTGTAATTGACGAGACTTTAACACCTGCTTATATGATGGAAGTGATAGAGGCTGAAATTGGAGAGACTTCAACACCTGCTTATATTATGGAAGTGTTAGAGGCTGTAATTGGTGAGACTTTAACACCTGCTCATATGATGGAAGTGATAGAGGCTGTATTTGACGAGACTTTAACAACTACTCATATGATGGATGGAAGTGATGGAGGCTGTAATTGCGAGACTCTAACACCTGCTCTTATGATGGAAGTTATAGAGGCTGTAATTGGCGAGACTTTAACACCTGCTCATATGATGGAAGTGTCAGAGGCTGTAATTAGCGAGACTTTAACACCTGCTCATATGATGGAAGTGATAGAGGCTGTAATTGGCGAGACTTCAACACCTGCTTATATGATGGAAACGTTAGAGGCTGTAATTGGTGAGACTTTAACACCTGCTCACATGATGGAAGTGATAGAGGCTGTAATTAGCGAGACTTTAACACTTGCGTATATGATGGAAGTGATAGAGGCTGTAATTGACGAGACTCTAACACCTGCTCATATGATGGAAGTGATAGAGGCTGAAATTGGAGAGACTTCAACACCTGCTTATATTATGGAAGTGTTAGAGGCTGTAATTGGTGAGACTTTAACACCTGCTCATATGATGGAAGTGATAGAGGCTGTATTCGACGAGACTTTAACACCTGCTCATATGATAGATGAAAGTGATAGAGGCTGTAATGGGCGAGACTATAACACCTGCTCTTATGGTGGAAGTTATAGAGGCTGTAATTGGCGAGACTCCAACACCTGCTCCTATGATGGAAGTGATAGAGGCTGTAATTGGCAGGACTTTAACACCTGCTCATATGATGGAAGTATTAGAGGCTGTAACTGGCGAGACTTCAACATCTGCTTATATGATGGAAGTGTTAGAGGCTGTAATTGGCGACACTCTAACACATGCTCATATGATGGAAGTGATAGAGGCTGTAATTGACGTACCTTTAATCCCTGTTCATATGATGGAAGTAATAGAGGCTGTAATTGGCGAAACTTTCAACACCTGCTTATATGATGGAAGTGATAGAGGCTGTAAATGACGAAACTTTAACACCTGCTCACATAATGGAAGTGATAAAGGCTGTAATTGACGAGACTTTATCACCTGCTTATATGGTGGAAGTGTTAGGGGCTGTAATTCGCGAAACTTTAACACCAGCTCATATGATGGATGTGATAGAGGCTGTAATTGACGAGACTTCAACACCTGCTCATATGATGGAAGTTATAGAGGCTGTAATTGACGTACCTTTAATCCCTGTTCATATGATGGAAGTGATAGAGGCTGTAATAGGCGAGACTTCACTACCTGCTTATATGATGGAAGTGTTAGAGATTGTAATTGGCGAGACTTTAACACCTGCTCATATGATGGAAGTTTTAGAGGCTGTAATTAGCGAGACTTTAACCTCTGCTTATATGATGGAAGCGTTAGGGGCTGTAATTGGCGAGACTTTAACACCTGCTTATATGATGGAAGTTATAGAGGCTGTAATTGGCGATACTTTAACACCTGCTCATATGATGGAAGTGATAGAGGCTGTAATTGGCGAGACTATTATCCCTGCTCATATTATGGAAGTGATAGTGGCAGTAATTTGCAAGACTTTAACACCTGCTCATATGATGGAAGTGAGAGAGGCTGTAATTGGCGAGACTTTAACACCTGCTCATAAGATGGAAGTGATAAAGGCTGTAAATTATGAGACTTTAACACCTGCTCACATGATGGAAGTGATATAGGCTGTAATTAGCGAGACTTTAACACTTGCTCATATGATGGAAGTGATAGAGGCTGTAATTGACGAGACTTTAACACCTGCTCATATGATGGAAGTGTTAGAGGCTGCAATTGGCGAGACTTTAACACCTGCTTATATGATGGAAGTGATAGAGGCTGTAATTGGCGAGACTTTAACACCTGCTTTAACACCTGCTAGACTTTAACACCTAATGGAAGTGATAAAAGCTGTAATTGACAAGACTTTAACACCTGCTCATATGGTGGACGTGATAGAGACTGTAATTGGGGAGACTTTAACACCTGCTTATATGATGGAAGTGTTAGAGGCTGTAATTGGCGAGACTTTAGCACCTGCTCATATGATGGAAGTGATAGAGGCTGTAATTAGCGAAACTTTAACACCTGCTTATATGATGGAAGCGTTAGGGGCTGTAATTGGCGAGAATATCATCCCTGCTCATATGATGGAAGTTATAGAGGCTGTAATTGGCAAGACTTTAACACCTGTTCATATGATGGAAGTGTTAGAGGCTGTAATTGGCGAGACTCTAATACCTGCTCATATGATGGAAGTGATAGAGGCTGTAATTGACGTACCTTTAAACCCTGTTCGTATGATGGAAGTGATAGAGGCTGTAATCGGCGAGACTTTAACACCTGCTCATATGATGGAAGTGATAGAGGCTGTAAACGACGAGACTTTAACACCTGCTTATATGATGGAAGTGATAGAGGCTGTAATTGGCGAGACTTTAACACCTGCTCATATAATGGAAGTGATAGAGGCTGTAATTGGCGAGACTTTAACACCTGCGAGACTTTAACACCTGAAATAAGTGATAGAGGCTGTAACTTGCGAGACTTTAACACCTGCTCATGTGATGAAAGTGTTAGAGGCTGTATTTGGGGAGACTTTAACACCTGCTCATATGGTGGAAGTGATAGAGGCTGTACTTGGCGAGACTTTAACACCTGCGAGACTTTAACACCTGAAATAAGTGATAGAGGCTGTAACTTGCGAGACTTTAACACCTGCTCATATGATGGAAGTGATAGAGGGTGTAATTGGCGAGACTTTACCACCTGCTCATATAATGGAAGTGATAGAGGCTGTAATTGGCGAGACTTTAACACCTGCTTTAACACCTGCGAGACTTTAACACCTGAAATAAGTGATAGAGGCTGTAACTTGCGAGACTTTAACACCTGCTCATATGATGGAAGTGATAGAGGCTGTAATTGGCGAGACTTTAACACCTGCTCATAAGATGGAAGTGATAAAGGCTGTAAATTACGAGACTTTAACACCTGCTCACATGATGGAAGTGATATAGGCTGTAATTAGCGAGACTTTAACACTTGCTCATATGATGGAAGTGATAGAGGCTGTAATTGACGAGACTTTAACACCTGCTCATATGATGGAAGTGTTAGAGGCTGCAATTGGCGAGACTTTAACACCTGCTTATATGATGGAAGTGATAGAGGCTGTAATTGGCGAGACTTTAACACCTGCTTTAACACCTGCTAGACTTTAACACCTAATGGAAGTGATAGAAGCTGTAATTGACAAGACTTTAACACCTGCTCATATGGTGGACGTGATAGAGACTGTAATTGGGGAGACTTTAACACCTGCTTATATGATGGAAGTGTTTGAGGCTGTAATTGGCGAGACTTTAGCACCTGCTCATATGATGGAAGTGATAGAGGCTGTAATTGGCGAGACTTCAACATCTGCTCATACGATGGAAGTGATGGAGGCTGTAAATGACGAGACTTTAACACCTGCTCATATGATGGAAGTGATAGAGGCTGTAATTAGCGATACTTTAATACCTGCTCAGATGTCGGTGGATTGCTTACACAAACATGTCAATGCTCATGTTTTGCTTGATTGCTCATATACATACGTCACCTGCTCATATGTCGGTGGATTGCTTACACAAACATGTCAATGCTCATGTTTTGCTTGATTGCTCATATACATACGTCACCTGCTCATATGTCGGTGGATTGCTTACACAAACATGTCAATGCTCATGTTTTGCTTGATTGCTCATATACATACGTCACCTGCTCATATGTCGGTGGATTGCTTACACAAACATGTCAATGCTCATGTTTTGCTTGATTGCTCATATACATACGTCACCTGCTCATATGTCGGTGGATTGCTTACACAAACATGTCAATGCTCATGTTTTGCTTGATTGCTCATATACATACGTCACCTGCTCATATGTCGGTGGATTGCTTACACAAACATGTCAATGCTCATGTTTTGCTTGATTGCTCATATACATACGTCACCTGCTCATGTGTCGGTGGATTGCTCACATAAACATGTCAATGCTCATGTTTTGCTGGATTGCTGACACACATTTGTCACCTGCTCATATGTTGATGGATTGCGCACATAAACATGTCAATGCTCATGTTTTGCTGGATTGCTCACATACATATGTCACCTGTTCATATGTTGGTGGATTGCTCACATAAACATGTCAATGCTCACGTTTTGCTGGATCGTTCACATACATATGCCACCTGCTCATATAACGGTGTATTGCTCACACAAACATGTCACTGCTCATGTTTTGCTAGATTGCTCACATACATATGTCACCTGCTTATGTGTTGGTTGATTGCTCACATAAACATGTCAATGCTCATGCTTTGCTAGATTGCTCAAATGCATATGTCAACTGCTCATATGTTTGTATATTGCTCATACAAACATGTCAATGCTCATGTTTTGCTGTAATGCTCACATACATATGTCACCTGCTCATTTGTTGGTAGATTGCTCACATATACCTGTTACCTGCTCATGTTTTGGGGGATTGCTGACACACAGTTGGACTTTTCACAGAAACAAGTCACCTGCTCATGTGTTGGTGGATTGCTCAAATACACGTGTCACCTGCTCATATGTTGGTGGATTGCTCACATTCGCATGTCACCTTCTCATGTGTTGGTGGACTGCTCACATGCAGGTGTCACCTGCTCATATGTTGGTTGATTGCTCACATACACATGTCACGTAAAAATATATGAATATGTACTGAATACAGTACATAACACCTTGCTCTCGCTCTACATATATTCCTCTGAGGGAATGTACGGACTGACCATGTGCGTTGTGTAGCGCAGATACAGACACTAGGGCGAAGGTGTCTTGCAGTCACACTCCTTGAATACACTCACACGCAAACAATTTTAACCTTTTGACGCTAAAGGGCTAAGCGTGTAATGAACTCGTATCAAAAGCAGTACAGTCGCAGGTACAATAGACGCCAGAAATTGGGTCTTTTTGCATTTTATTTTCGATATTCCTGTATGAAGATTGTACATCTTTTAGTATGCATATACAAATAACTATTTTCCCTAGACCTATAGGAAACAGCCACGCGATTATGTTCACGTCAAAACATACAATCTCCATGCAGGGATGTGGGAAACATAGTGCAAAAATACGTAATTTCCGGCGATTATATTTGATTTTGTTATAACACTCCGCTTTTACGCTTATAATATGCAGCCAAATTGTGAGTTTCTCACGATGCGAGCGGCTGGATTAGGGCTAGCCTCCCCCGATTTTTGCTTCCCTCAGCAAAAAGATGTGTGCCCTCAGATTTGGTCACTCGCCTCACTCGTCGAAGACCCGTTGTATAATGAGAGGTTATTTGTGCCTGTCTGTAGAAAGGAGATCAGCTGTTCTGGTGATCGATATAGAGGTAGCAGCAGCTGGCTATGTATTTATTCTCTATTGCCTTCATAGCCTTGTATGTGTTACCAAAATGGAGGAGGAGTCTGGGATTTTCTGGTGTGCCAATAAGAGATATGGAATCGTGGGGATACGCCCCTCAGAGGGTGACGTACGGTAGAGCTACTCCCTGATTGGACAATTCCCTTCAACACGTTTTACTGTAGCGGTTATCGCTTTGTGGCAGCGAGTCGGAGAATAAGTTGCACCTCTCGATAGACGGACAGTGTAGAGTTGGGCACTGTAGGGTAAACTTCTCATCCACAACGTACCGTCTTTTTTTGTCTATTTTAATCGCTTACGATTATTAGCCTCCGCGTTCGTGCAATTGTAAGCTTTTCCAGATATCATAACAGCTACACAATATCAATCATACACCTTGACTTGTAGCTGCTCTTATTACAGTATTACAACCCTTATTCATGCTCTATGAAGTTCCCTGTTCACTTGTTATTTTTACCTTATTTAAACTAATATCATAAAACATTTTGTCTTCCCTACAACCTTGCTCCACCTTTAACGTATTTCAACAACCTTTATTATCAAGTTCGTAACAATTTGATTTGTGACTGTTATGTAAATTCGTTCACTATTCGGAGTTCGATAAAGTTGATGTTGCATTGTTTAGTAACAAATTGTTACATCACTAACTCGGGTTTTCCGAATGGCCGTGAGCCATTCGGGCATGGCTCCTACGTCCAACATGGCTCATACGTCCGACATGGCTCATACGTCCGACACGGCTCGCTGCGTACGTCCTTCACGGCTCGCTGCGGACGACCCACTCTGCATTTCCAATCAAAAATGTATTGCATCTTTCTGCATATACATTTATATGTTCAGTCCACTGTCTCAGAGTGAGTTGTCCCCCATTGCTATACTTCTCAAATGAATTATGTTCTGCGGTGTTCCTACAATAGAGTTAACTTCGTGTATACAGATTTATTCAATTATTACAATTTGAATATGGTACGGGGGACTTTAAAAAACTGTATTCGCGGGTAAGCCTGGCAGATGGCGACTACTTAGTAGTTGTGAGATTCCCTTTACAAAAATACTTGCATAAAATCATCAGTCAGGAAACACCATCTGGGAATTGTTCTTTACGATGAGATAATGTGAAAAATTGTATCCCAGATAACAGCCAAGATTGTGGATACCAAACTATCTTATACCATCTGATCTACAAAATAGTTTCTATGATCTTGAAGATAAGACTATGCAAAGCTGTGAGCGCAAGACCCTCCTTGACAGGCAATAGGACGTGTTCATTAATTGCCTTTAAGCTCCAACACTCCAGTCGACCTGTTAGCAACAGACGACTCTGGCTTGCTATTATCAACATCTGTTTCCACCTCACTCGCGTTCACCCTTGATCATGCGCCTCCACCTCATTCGCATTCACCCTCGACCACGCGCCTCCACCTCACGCGTATTCACCCTCGATCATGCGCCTCTACCTCACGCCCCTCCTCCTCAGATCAATTACACTAATTGTCACTAAGCCTCACCCCCCCCCCATTTATGCGGTATTAGCTTCTGGAATATCTCTTCTGTTCCAGAACGTCTCTCCTCTTCTGGAACGTCTCTGCTGTTCTGGAACAGCTCTCCTATTCTGGAACGTCTCTCCTGTTCTGGAATGTCTCTGCTCTTTTTTTCTGGAACGTCTCTCCTGTTCTGGAACGTCTCTCCTGTTCTGGAACGTCTCTCCTGATCTGGAACGTCTCTTCTGTTCTGGAACGTCTCTCCTGTTCTGGAACGTCTCTCCTGATCTGGAACGTCTCTTCTGTTCTGGAACGTCTCTCCTGTTCTGGTACATCTCTCCTGTTCTGGAACGTCTCTCCTGTTCTGGAACGTCTCTCCTGTTCTGGAACGTCTCTCCTGATCTGGAACGTCTCTCCTGATCTGGAACGTCTCTCCTGTTCTGGTACATCTCTCCTATTCTGGAACGTCTCTCCTGTTCTGGAACGTCTCTCCTGATCTGGAACGTCTCTCCTGATCTGGAACGTCTCTCCTGATCTGGTACATCTCTCCTATTCTGGAACGTCTCTCCTGTTCTGGAACCCTAAACTCGAATGTAATAGAAGGAAAACCTCAAGTTTAGACTACACTAAACAAGTTAATCAAAGCTACGATGAAACAAGTCAACCTCCTCAACTAATCGTCTTCACGAGCTTAAAACAGTGGCGTAACCAGAGGAAGGCCACCCCTCCCCCTTAAGCCATTGAAATCTCAAAATATGAAGGAATGTCAAGTTATTAACAGTCAGCTCTTAATAACATTGCATTCTATGAATGATAGAGATACCCTCCCCCCCCCCTCTCATCCTCCTCCCTGGCAAAATGTTAGCTAAGTCATTGACTCAAATAAAATTCACAGTGGCTCTAGTTCTATCTATTTTTTTTGCGCGTCGTATGTTCACCGTAATCGAACAAACTGAGGCTGGAGCGGGAGTGGATTCAACTCGACAGAGAGTAATGGTTGTTGTTGTTGTTTATTGTATGTATTGCTGGCATCAGCGATGCTGCCAGACGGGCTTTAACGACGGTTTTATTCTCTTCCATAAAGCAATGCCAGACATCACGGAGGCTATTCATCCGACACTTAATTTTAATCTATAAAAAGTCATTATTCCGGAATATTTGGCATCTTTTTTATAATTAGTAGTAATTTTATATAAATTTTTATACTCCTGTTCTGCTATTTTTAAATGCTTGCCTACTGTTTGGACGGAATATTGATAGAAAGACAAATAAATGATTACTCTGATGCATTTGAAAATCAGTTCACCAGGAACATTAGATAAGAATTTGGAATCGAGAAAAATGAAAATATTAAAGGGAAACTAAACAAATGCGCGGTAAATTAAATCACACAGAAATGGGAACCCGGGTTATCAATGCTTCATATACGGTATCTTTTAGGATATTTGAATGCAAATTAAATCTTTTTACCATAGTCCGGATTACCTCAGGCTTTCTCTAATTGTTTAATGCTTATATTCTTACCCTTTGAATAATAATGAAGTGAGATTGGATTGGTGGGGAAATATCGAACATTGAGAATAGTATATTCGATGAACTCACAATCAATTGACGACAATCTCACACATCATGAGTACATAGGGGAATAACTTCACAGTTCTGTAACATTGCCAATGGAAAAAGACGATCATATAAACGTACGTCAATTCATTTAATTTTCAATTTATACTTGCAAATCATTGTTCTTTCATTTTCCATGAACAAAACGACATGAAAATATAAATTATATAAGTTGTGGTACGTGTTAATCTAGAATAAGACTATTTTCAACCTGTTGAAATTGTTTGCTAGTCAATTATTCCCAATGCTGCCTCAATTATTCATTGGTTCCCAGCTCCTGGATCCATGTTTCATTCCCGGCGATGGGCCGTAATAGCGAAGCATTTAGTACATTAGCGTTCATCAGTTCTAGTTAATCCTGTTTAACCTGAACGCGTTCATCAGTTCTGGTTAATCCTGTTTAACCTGAACGCGTTCATCAGTTCTGGTTAATCCTGTTTAACCTGAACGCGTTCATCAGTTCTGGTTAATCCTGTTTAACCTGAACGCGTTCATCAGTTCTGGTTAATCCTGTTTAACCTGAACGCGTTCATCAGTTCTGGTTAATCCTGTTTAACCTGAACGCGTTCATCAGTCCTGGTTAATCCTGTTTAACCTAAACGCGTTCATCAGTTCTGGTTAATCCTGTTTAACCCGAACGCGTTCATCAGTTCTGGTTAATCCTGTTTAACCTGAACGCGTTCATCAGTTCTGGTTAATCCTGTTTAACCTGAACGCGTTCATCAGTTCTGGTTAATCCTGTTTAACCTGAACGCGTTCATCAGTTCTGGTTAATCCTGTTTAACCTGAACGTCACTCAAAAAAGCCCAGTGGGAAAAGCGTTCTTTGGCGCGTCGGTGAAATGAGACGGTGTTTTCGAATCCTGCAGTCCGGGATTCGGCTTCGAAAAGATGACGTTGTGTAGAGATGGTCAGGGATAGAGTGGTGGGGAAGAGGGTGGTGACATTGTGTAGAGTTGGTCGGGGATGGAGGGGTGGGGACGAGGGTGGTGACATTGTGTAGAGTTGGTCGGGGATAGAGTGGTGGGGACGAGGGTGGTGACATTGTGTAGAGTTAGTCGGGGATGGAGGAGTGGGGACGAGGGTGGTGACATTGTGTAGAG
>SDVV010012203.1:0-15551 GCA_016164225.1 Gammarus roeselii
TATAGATATACATATACATATATATATATATATATACATATATATATATATATATATATATCAACAGTACATTGGTGCTCATTTTTCCTCAATGGTGATTATTATTATGATGTGTTGGCCAATATTGCTTTGAGGTATGATGGCAGCGGCTGACATTGGGCTCATCTGACCAACTTCAAAAGTAACTGTGCTCCTACATCGACTTGGTTTAGATCACTGCTAATATTGACGGAGATTTCTATCGATAGGGAGATGGAAGTTTAGAAAATTACATTTTGTTATTGAGCTGCTGTTGTGGCTGGGTTGTGATTTGATAATCTCAAATTCTGGTTAGAGTTGTAAGATGGGCTTCTTGGGTCAGGATGAGCCAATGTGACTGATCCCTTGCACACCCTGCAATCGTTTTCTATCCATGTCTTCTCAGTTGTGAGTCAGTTAGATGGACCTCATTTTCACCGATTACAGAATTTCTAAAAAAATTTGTTTCACCGTTTCCCATTTTTCTTCAGGTTTCATATCCTTCAAGCTGACCCTTTGTTAGCTCTTGTCTTTGCTGTTGCAGGTGCAGGCGTGCGACCTCAATTCAGGAGTCTGGCAGGAACTTACCACTAATGGTGAAATACCTCAACCAGCATATGGCCAGGTATGGTTTGTAAGGATTCTGTTGCATATTGGACATTGTTGTATGGCTATTTTCCTTCATGTTCAATGTGTAGCACGCCTTCTGTAGTCATTGTCAAAGACTAATGAGATCGAGAAACTTGATTCTGCCCATCCAAATGAACTGACTTGAGCCTTCAGGAGGATTCCTGTATATTAATTCTCCAACACACACATTGGTCGCTTGCTGAGTAGCTACGCAAAGAGCCATTAGCTACTTCCTTGTGATCTCTGTGTCCTCTCCATTCTCTGGCATTAAGAATGAGGACATGATATTGGAGAGATGATTTTTGAATTATTTTCAAAATTTTCTAACCAAGGATCTGCATGGTGATTGCAACGTCATGACACACTATGCTGGCATTCTGCTCACAATACAGAGAGACTCTAAGATTTAACCTGTTTCACAAGTCACCATGCGGGGGGTAATAGACAAGCTCATACTTTAGTAGATATTAGGGGTACCAGTCTATTTTCTGTTTGAAGTTGCTAGCTATTGGTGTGTTAATGGAAAGTTATACTGGGCAGGCGTTTGAAGTTGCTTGCTATAGCTACCTGTGAACTGTGTTGTGGAAGGTCTCACTGCCCGGCGTTAGAAGTTGCTAGTTATAGTTGTGTGGTGGATGGCCACACTGGGCTGGCGATTTATCTAGCTAGCTCCACCTGTGTGGTGAACAGTCACCCTGGATTGGAGATTCGTCACGGCAGTCTACAAGGTGCTTGTTTTAGCGTTTGCACACCTTCTCCAGGAAACGAATCATGAGTTTTACATTCCTTTTGTTTATATATGAAAAAAGTTTGCGATGAGCTGGCTGGCGGCAGGCTTGTTGGTCTTGTTGGCCACTAGACTGTACTTTGTGTTATTGTCCCTGCCAACACACCATAAACAAAAGTAAATTCATCAAATTTGTGATGAATCCCCATTAGAAAATCTAGACTAGTTATTTGTAGAATGGATAACAAAGGTGAACAAATCAAATATACACAAAATCTGCTTTGTTCATCAACTTCATTGTGGCTACCTCTCTATCCCGACCAGTAAAGGAAAAGGGATAATTGTCTTTTTGTCTATGCCTACAACCCTTTCTTGTTGTTTCTAGACATGTTAATTACATCAGTTCCTCTAGTTCCCACTAATTTGTGTTCATTTTCTCAGGGCGTGGTCCTAGACAACAATGAAATGTACGTAGTGGGAGGCACGACGGGTTACGAGTACAGCCTTGACGTTCACCACATCAACGTTGTTGAACGAAAATGGTCAAAGCTGAACAAGGTGGATTCTGGACAGCCACTTCCCATGCCACGGTGAGGGCACTAGGCCACAGGAATGAGCTTTATGTGAGAACTTTCAACAACAGTTTTTACAAGATTCACACAGTTTGAGATTCAAAGAAACAATTCTTCCCACCCTTCAAGATTACTTTTAAAGTGAACATCCAGAGTCCCCCCCCATCACACAAACCAAGTGGTTTGTTTGACACAGTTCTACCAAATGTTGTTCTATATCCCGTGATCTCTCTATAGTCCTCATCCATGGGTTGTTATAATTGGGAGGTGTTGCGTGTTGACATGAGACTGTCTTTATCCAGCCGGTAAGTGGTGAGGAGGAATAGACCACTAACTAGTCAAACTGTGATGGAGCTAAGGGGATCAAGCTATCCATTTGGGCAGGAAGTCATGGGACAAAGAATCGTTGTTGTTGCTTAGCCCTGCTTTCCTCTAGTGGCGGTGGAATCCGCTGCCAGCGCACCGCCTGAAGCTTTTGATAAACACCGACACGTGCATGTTGGGACGAGGGAAGGAGAAGGGGTGACCTGCTTAGGGGCGAGTTGAAGAGTGTTATTGTTGATATCTGAATTGAGTTGGGTGGCTGTTAGTTAATACATTGCCACCCATGTGATAGAATTCTGTTACTGCGGACATCAGAGCATTGTTTCCGGCAGCGTGTTCATGTCTCTGCTACATACACTGTATTGTACCACCTCATGTGGGATAAGGATTCGTGTTCGCTCCATAGTTGGACGTCGAGTTTTATATGAGAGGAATGATGGCAATTGTTCACTTTCTCTTAGAAAAAATGCAGTTTATGTATTGTGGCTCTGGTGTCTTGAATGTGTCGGTTGGCCAGAGGTCCGGCCAGCGCACATACCGCGTCCACGTCAACATGCAGAGGCAACGCACACGACCCTGAGGCCAAGGCCTCAGGGTCGTCTGAGGCCAGGGTTTCAGACGACGTCACCGCAAGCAGGCCCTCACACAGGAGAGCGCCTGCCTGATTCATATAGACTCCCTAGTTGGCGGCACGCCCGTCCATAGGTAGGTATAGAGGGCACCAACCTGTCTGGACGACCGAATAGTCCCCTATTCCCGCAGTTCGTCCTGTAGCTGGTTTCTAGTCTGTAAACGGTCGTGCCATGCACACTCCCCTCACTGGTTATCTGTTTGTCAAGAGCCAGATAAGAGAAGCAACTGTTTTGTACGACTACTCTAGACTTGGTAGCTTTGAAATTTCCTTCAGTCGTGTATTTGATAGCTAAATGATGTATGAAAGTCAGAGAGTTGAATAATTTTTTGCTTCATTGCAAACTGTTCACCAACCAGTATTCGAACAAAATAAATACTAATTAACTTGACAAATCTGTGTAACTTTCCACCAGTTTGAAGGGTGTTGATCTGCAGGGGTGAGCTAGTTCATGATGTTTCTGGCTTATCAGAGTCAGTGGCGCACTCATGATTTTATTTGGGGGGAGGAGGGGACAAACCAAAGGAGAAAGCAATTGTTATCAAATATGTGAGCTCATCCGTTGTTTAATGGTAGTTTGATTGCAAATTCAATATCAGTAGGGGAGGGATGGCACCGTGCACTCCCACACCTCCTTTCCTCAGTGCGTCACTGGATCTCACTGAGGGTGGGTGCTATTGGTGGAAATCAGCGTAACGCAAATAGACGACGAATTCCCTCAGGATCTACCAGAACCGTAACCAGTGATACGACGCTGCAAATAATGTTACGGCAGTACAAGTGCTAACAGGAGTAGATGGGGTTAACTGCCATTGAATTGATGATTGAATTCGTGGACCATTAACAGCTATTGACTTATTGGACGTTTGCTCTTGCATTCATTAATAAATGAACTCGAGGACCACTAACGTGACTGAGGTGTTGAGCTCATGCTTTACAGTTCAATTACCTCAGGATGGCTCTGGGGGAAGTAGAAAATAATTATAATGCATAGGCTAATCTTCAGCGAATTTTTAATATTGTCATCCATGTCACTTCGAGTGTCTACTTTTTACACTTCTTGTGTGTCTCATACTCTTCACTCCGCAGACATTGTGCGCTCTAAGGACTTCGATTCCGCTGCGCTAGTAATTCTGGTCACTCCTACAGCTACCGACACGAGATCGTGGTGCACGAGGGACAGTTGTTGGTTATCGGTGGGGGGCAGAAGGAGGTCACGGCCGGCCTGGATATGTTGGCTGCCTTCTCCCTCGCCGAGCAAGTGTGGCACTACCACACAACTCAACCAGACCCCGCCTCACAGCGCTTCCCAGCCCCTCGCAAGTGCCACATTACGGTGCATCACGGGAACTGTGAGTCAGGGGTTCAACACAGCAATTCTGAGGTGGGAAGCATCACGGAACTGTGAGTTAGAAATTCATCACGGGAATTCTGAGGTGGGGAGCATCACGGAAACTGTGAGTTAGAAATTCATCATGGAAATTTTGTGGAGGGGAGCATCACTGGAAATGTGAGTGTGGGATTGCATCACGGGAAACGTTTGTTGAGGGTACATCGCGGGAAACGTGTGTGCGGGTGCTTCACGAGAAATGTGAGTCACGTGAATAGTGAGGGGAGATGGAAACTGATTCATGGGTAATGTGAGTTGGTGGAAGGGGGAATTGCATCACTAGAAATGTGAGTGAGGGTCTCACTATAGCAACAATTTCGTCTACTTAACATGAATTTCAAATTTTATAGTGCAGCTGTGTTAAAGTATAATATAACTTATGTTATCTCGATTCTCTCAATAAAAAGCAATTTCTCTGTAATGTAGTAAGAGCCATGGTGTAGCATGCGCTTCTGCTTTTTATTCGAATGAATCTTGATGAGGAAACATTACAGAGACGTATTTGAGAGAGAATCTTGAGAACATTTGTCAGAAGTAGTTTTCAATATTTTTAGACATTTATGCAGTCAACGTTTATCGGGAACTTTGGAAATTTCCAAGTTTTTTTTGGCTTTTTCCGTTTTTTTTTGGTTGGATGGATGATTATTCATTTTATAAATCATAAACACTTTATTTTAGTATTTTATTACCTATTTCTTATTTTGTTGGCTCATTATTTATCTGTGCCCTTTTTTCATGGCGGTAAATTTTGCATTGGTTATTATATATCGAGGCTGGTTGAGACTAGGTGACCCAGGGAATGGGTGGTACTCGTGGAACCCGCGGGACACTGGAAACCCGGGTGTTTCAGGAACCCGGGGTACTTGGAACGTCATGAGAATTTTGGGGGAAACCAAATTGGACCCTTCTGAGACCCTTTGGGACACCCTTGAGACCCTTTGGGACATCCTTGAGAAACTTTGGGACCCTCTTGAGGCCCCTGTGAACTCTGGGACCCTTGCTTCTCCCTCCCCACGCTGTAAAACCTATACACAGAAAAATGTAAGTACCTATGTGAAACGCTTGAGTAGAACAATTAGCTATTACAGTCCACGGATTACTGGCACAAAAGGGGAGAGCCGCGTCGAGGCTGTTCGAGGTGCGTCGAGATCAGTCGAAACACATTGAGGCGAGTCGAGTTGGGTCGACGAGTCGAGACCGGCCGAAATGATTCGAGACAAGCCGAGATGAGCTGAGACGAGGGAACCCGGGGAGTTCGGAGGACCCGGGAGTCTTGGGTTACCCTCTGGGACCTCCGACCCCCCCTACCCTTTCCCCTTAAACAATAAGTGTGATGTCAATAATCTGAGCAGTTTTTAGCCCCTGACGAACCTGCCCTTTCCTTCTTCTTCATGTTTTACAATTCTGTCATCTAAAATAATGCTAGTGTATTTGTGCGAGAGTTCATGTTTGTGATTTTGTGGATACCTGAGCGTTTTTTTTTGTCTGTGCTCGTTTGCGCGTGCGCGGACCATATGTAATTTCTGTGGTTGACCTTCACCTCGTAGCTATAAACCTTGTGATGCGTTGCGGTTGGTTGGAGTTGATCTTATCCGTGAAGCCGAAGTCCTTGTACCGATTTCGACGATACTATCTGTGTGCACTGGCGTGCGTACATATTACTCTTGAGGTTCTGAGGGGTTGGAGGCGAGGAGGGATTCGTTTCGTCTGAGTCTTTATCTTACCTGAATAAAGGAGTTTTACTGTTACTAAACTAGACCGCGTAGCTGTAAACATTGTGCTGCGTTGCTGGCGGAGCTTACTTTGTCCGTGTAGCCGTAAACCTTGTATCAATCTCGACGATGCTACCTGCGCGCACTAGCGTGCATACATAATATTCTTGAAGTTCTAAATGATTCAAAGCGGAGATCCGTTTCGTCTAAACGTTTTTCTTGTGCGCACCAGCGTGCGTCTGACACGACTGAAATTTTCAAAATATTATAACTTCGACAACGTTTTTTTTTCGCACACCAAGGCGTGCGAGCCTACCGGAATCAATGATCGTCGAGCCCTACGGGGAAGCCTGTTATGACTCACGTTGAAACTTCGGATGAACTGAGGCCTAAATGAAATCAAACCAGAATTTTTTTGTATTTTAGACCAAGAATGGCGGCCCAGTCGCAGTTGTCGTTTAGTTCTAAAATTGGCGGCCGGACGGTTGTTCACCCTGTCCCCTCAAACTTATATAAGGAAGGTCTACCTTACTCCAGCATTCATGAGGGGCGGTAAAGGCGGCTTCCCGAAAGAAAAACTCAACCCCCACAGGACCGGCATTTTTTTGTAAATGCGTGCTGGGGGGGCATATAGAACACGATATTGAAAGAAAATGGTTAGAGTTAGAGTGATGGGACAAGAAACCAATTTTTATAGAATTTTAAGTTGGCTTATAGAGTTTGTTAATGAAAGATAGGGAATAATGTAATAGGCATTGTATTGAATTTTCTAGCCTAGACTTATGTAAATGGTAATGATATTTGTTTTAATGCTCTGAAAAATCGATCAGTTGATATGAAATTAGAAAATAATCACCAAAAATTTCTGAATACTTTTTTTCGACATTTCTAGCAATAACATGTAGAAATTTAATAATTTTTTTCAGCCCTAATAGCTTGTAAAATGTTTGAGGAGCATGACTGGAGTAACGCTGAGAGACCGGATCACCAACGACGTGGTTCGAAACAGAACAGGGATGGTGAAGAATATGGAGGACAGAGTGGATTCGCGTGTTCTGAGATGGTTCGGGCACATGGAGAGGATGGATGAATGGAGATTGGTGAAAAGGGCAATGAGTGCGGAGGCGAGTGGTCGCAGGCCTAGAGGTAGACCGAAGTTTGGGTGGATGGATGGTGTGAAGCAGGCGTTGGGAAGGAGAGAAATGAATGTGGAGGTGGCGAGAGAGTGTGCAATGAACAGGCGTGAGTGGATTTTGACGCTGCTCTGATGTGCTTCCCCGCCCTTGCAATCCCGCTGTCTAGACGGTCGTGAGTGGGGGGAGCCCGGCCATTATGACGTGGCGGGGGTAAACCAGTGAAAACCGTCGGGCCCTTCTGATGACGACGGATCCTCGGACTGCACTCGTGACCCAGAGTGTATGTTGAGGGGGTACCGGCGGGACCCTTTAGCACAAAAGGGCTAAGTTATGTGAGTGTGAGCTTATGAGGGTGTGAGGTGCGCCTTGCCGTCGGCCACCCCCCTTTCTGGGGGATGAGGCCTAGTGTCTGTATCTGTAGCTTGTAAGTTCCCCAAATCTTCTTTCTCAAGGCTGGACTAGTGCTGGTTCGATGGAGAAAGACCTGAGGAGCAATAACATATAAGGTTTTAGTAATTTTGCTCATTTAGTTCTTGAAATATTTGCAAAAACTTGGTAAAATATGAAATTTTGGTTAAAAATAGTAATGCTTTCAAATAAAGTGTTTGCGCCTTAGCATGTAGCTCGATTACTATAGTAGTTGGAATAATGTGGTTTGTTCCGTTTTATTTGTAAGAAAATAAGCTACAATTGATTCAACAAGAGGTGTTTTTGTGTTAAGTTGGTAGTTTTGATTCAAATTCCTGATTCTTGACAATGCAAAAAAAGGATATTTTTAATGGGAAATGTCGATGATGGGGTATAAAGGCCTAATTCGGCGCTTGCATGCACGCGCGCACACTTCCCAATGCACGTGCAACAAACCATAACTCTCTAGCTATAATAGTCCAGTCACAATGGAGGTTGAACCAATGTAATAATAAATGTAGAAAATTGGCAAATAGCGACACTAAAAGTACGTTTTGCCTCTTTGCATGTAGCACGATTACCATGAATGCTGTAATGGTCCGGCTTGTTCTGTTGTATTTGTAAGAAAACAAGCTACAATTAATTCTACTAAACACATTGGAGAAAGTGGGGAGAAAAAAGTTTTTTATTTATTTCACTCTTCAGTGGGCCTAGATCAAAATGAATAGCACCAAAAGAAGCGCTGTCTCACTACGAATTCAGCGATGTGTTGAGAGAGCTGTGTACGACTAATAGTTTTGAAGCTAATGAATTTTATTTGATCTAGTTCTTTTTTTTTAATTATTACAGTGATGTCATCATCGGGAAAAAACCATAGTCCGAAGTCAGGAATCGAACCCGACGCCGCTGGTATACGAGACCAGCACGCTGTGTCCTAATCCAAAATTTAGGAAAAAAAAAATACAAAAGGTGTTTTTTTTACTCAACAGCCCGCAATTTTTATTCTATGTAACCTTCATGTAGCTCAAAAGAACCGCATTTGTAAGACAAATCGAATGGTATATCTTTCATTTGCGTGCGCTCGATACTAAAAAAGATATTCGTGAAAAACAATAAATAGAGATACAATCCTGCGAGGGTTAAACAACTTGAGCGTGAAACTGTTGCCAGCTGAGGGGTTCCGAATTTCTGGGTTGTAATGTGAAGAAAACCCTTATAGTAATCGTTATTGCTTTAAGATAGCAGGGGGAGGAGATGGCCCCCTATGGCTCTTACTACATTACAGAGAAATAGCTTTTTCTTGAGAGGATCGAGATCGCAAAAGGTATATTCTCATCCATTCCGTAAGAGCCATAGTGTAGCATAGTAAATTCCATCATGTAGCGCAAGCTGGCCTATGCCAGAAGAGCACAGAAATGGGATGGATTGGCTGCATCTTAATCCGAGCGTTCTCAAAAAAGCGCTTGCCGTGTAAGAAATGATGCCACTTATGTATAAATAGAGTAATGACTGTGATTATAGGCAAATACAAGTATTGCTTAGTGCCAACCGCAGCAAAATTACTAGCTTCTATCATCAAAAAAGAAAATTTTTCGGACCTCGAGTATGAGCGCACAAATGATATTTATGTAGGTATTGGAAAATGCAAGTATAGCTTAGTGCTAACAACAGGAAATATACTATCTCATAGTGGCCAAATAATATGCGGGCCTTGACTATGAGCACTCGAATAATAATTAGGTAGCTACATTAATATATATTCTCTTCTAGTATGAGAGTGGTTGAACAGCCAGGTAGTGGCAGTAGAATCCTAAATATGGAAGTATCTACAATGTGTTCATACCATAGCTTAGATAGTAGCACTGCAGCACATTGAGTCGGATAAAGTAAATATATACTGAGTTATCTGACATTCCGTATCCTGAAGCCGCTGCGTTGAGTTCCTCCTAACGATATGGTAAGATAATCTATACACGTACCCTCTAATATGTACAACAGTTTCTGGCATTAGCGAGTGTAAAGTGACAAACCTTTGAAGCGAGAGAGACCATCCACCTGGTTCTTAGTGAGGCACAAGGTTGATTGGGCTTTTCCACTTTACATAGGTACTTGTGTATGAATCGATGGGGCGACTTTCAGAACTACTTGGAGATGATGTCTGGAAGGGGGACCCCACGCGTTCAAGCGATAGATGAGGCATACTTTCTGCCGTCTTGAGCTTCATTGAAAGCATTCGGTATGGCATAATAGATAAGAGAGCAGATGTAATGCCCAACCGATGACGTAAGCGGTTTGACTGAAGTAGGATGAACGAACTAAAAGTCATTGCTCGACGGACACCATGCTACCTAGGCTTTGAGTGCAACCATGGGGCACCGGTCATGTGCTCGAGCCAAAAATGTTGAGCCGTGGCGTGTGGTTGCGGACTTTGTTCATGTATAGGAACTTGTCAGCGGTCAGTATGAGAGCGCATGACGGGTTCTGGAGGAGTGAAACCCCGTGCGTGACATGGCTGGAAACTCTGAGTACCCTGTTTCCTGCTGTGAGTGCGACGAGAAACAGAGTCTTCTGATATAATTCCAATGCTGACGTCGTCGGAGTATTGAAGTAAGGAGAAGCGAGCATGTCGGGACAGGTTCTAGCTTCCACTTTGGCACGAAACGCCTTTGCGGCCCTCGCCAGTTCCTCAAAAATAGACTCTTGGGTCGTGACACCAAACCTAAATTGAAAGAAGCCAATGATACCCCAATTTTTAAAAAAAGGGACAAGCAGTGTCCCGGCTATTACTGTCCTATTAGTCTCACCTCAGTCATTGAAAAATTGATGGAAAGATTGATAACAGATAAAATTACAGAATTCTTTGATTCAAACAAACTGATTGGCGACTCTCAGCATGGCTTTAGACACAACCGTTCCTGTCTTACAAACCTGCTTCCTTTTTTCAATAATATAATTGAAATCCACAATACAAAATCTCCATTCAATATAATTTACCTTGACTTTCAAAAGGCCTTTGATAAAGTCTCCCACAAGCGCCTTGTTAGTAAATTGCACATCATCGATATTTGAGGCGAGCTCAACAACTGGATAAAATGCTGGCTTACGGACAGACGGCAGCGAATTGTATTTATCGGAACTTCTTCCCCCTGAGGTAATATCACAAGCGGCGTGCCTCGAGGATTCGTATTGGGTCCAGTTCTCTTTATAATATTCATTAACGATCTCGATAGTAGCGTACTCTCAAACATTAACAAGTTTGCAGACGATACTAAGATGGGAAGAAAAGTACAAACTGAACTAGTGTCAGCAGATCTAACTAGGCTTGAACAAAATTGTAGATTGGTCAGAAAAGTGGCAAATGATATTTAATGTAGCCAATTATAAAATTGAGTACATAGGCCCTCATAACCTCAAACACGAATATTCAATGTCCAGAAAGAAACTCATTCCTGTCACCGAAGAGAGAGATTTAGGGGTCATCACTAGTAACGACTTAAAATGTAGCAAGCAACGTAACTGTGCTGCCAAGAAAGGCAACAAAATGATCGGTATGATATCCCGTACTATCTCGTACTAAAACCCACATAGTGTGATCAAGTTATACAATGCATTTGGGTGACCGCATCTCGAGTATTCCGTTCATTTTTGGTCTCCATACCCTAGAAAATACCGTATTAAATTAGAGAAGGGTCAACGACGAGCTACCAAACTCATCCTTTTGCTGCGGAATAAATCGTAGGAAGACAGGCTACGTGCACTCAAACTTTATTTGCTAGAGAAACGTCGAGCCAGAAGCAACATGACTGAAGTGTGGAAGATTATGAAGGGTGAGGAAAACGTCGACCAAGCAAGCCTTTTCAATCTAGATACGAACAGAGTGACTAGGAACAATGGATACAAAATCGCAGGGAAACGTTTCTCACACGACATCACGCACAATTTTTTCCCGTACAGAGTTGTCGAAGAATGGAACAAACTTTCAATGGTGGTTGTAAACAGCAATACAATCGAAATGTTAAAGTCACGGCTCGATAAATTCTACATAAATCGCCGATAAATAGCTTAACCGTTCCTTTCCTTGATGTTATACAAACAGAGATAGCACATGAAGCTCTCTTAGACGTTCTACTTCAGAACGAATCATGTTGCTATCAAAAGGCAACCTAGCTTGGGCCAATAGCCCTGTTGTTGTCTTCCTACTCTTGTAAACACTTGTAAACTCGTGTAAGAGACGCAAATGAAGCGCATTCCTGTAAACCACGGGCACGAGGATTGAGCTGGCTCTGCTTGCCGGTATAGTGCAGAAACGTCTATAGGATGGTCTGGTTGATGGACAGCACCTTTGTGGCGCGCAGCCACGCCTGGAAGTGAGCCCAGACGCTTCGGTATCGGCGTCGGATCGACGGCCGGCGCGTGTTGACATGAGTGTCGGCAAACGATCTATTGAATTTGATCGTGAGGACTCGTTTAAATTATTGAAGGCGAGATAACGTGAGGAAAGGCTTGATGCCAGAGGCGCCTCCTTGCTCTCGACGCGCTGGGACACGTCGAGCGTGAGCGAAATCTCGCGGAAGGACCCGACGACCTTGGGCCACCACAGTGCGTTAGGATGGTCGGGCACAAAGAGAAGGACGCTGTAGCTGTACGTCGCGAGCTTGCAAAGCAGCTGGGGAATCGGGTTGTATGGAGGGAACAGGTATATTTCCCTACACTGGTTCCAGTCGCACTGGAAATAATCCACTAAAGCTGCTTGTGGGGAGATACGGAGCTGCAAATAGTTGAATCTTGAGGTTTCCCGGATGCGCGAAGAGGTCTATTTGCATGGTACCGCGCAGGGTTGAGAGGCGTATGAAGCAATGAGGCGTCAGTGTCCACTCCGTCTCGACTTGTCGGAGACGGGAGAGCTGATCGGCCCAGACGTTCTGCGATCTGGAAAGGTATGTCGCGAGAAGAAATAGGTGACGATGCTGAAGGGTCTGTAGGAGCTGTGCTCCAAACTTCTGCACCGCCGGAGCCTTGATTGAGCCCAAGAGATTCGCTGTGGCTACAGTCGCAATGTTATCTGACAACACGCGGACAGTATTTTGGTGCCAATACTGAGCATGGATGATGTCCAGCGACTCCTTTGACGTAATATGGAGTTTGCATTCCATTGCTAACCAGCGGCCGTACGACTGCTGATCGCTGCAGCAGGTGGCCCCACCCCCCTCGCGCGTCGTCCGATGCATCCGTCCACAGGAGATGTTCCGGTGGGGGCAGCACGCACATATGGGACATGGAATGGTGGAAGGAATCGTTGAAGCAGGTAAGGCGCGAAAAAATTATTAGGCCGAGGACACTCTGACGCTGTTGAAGCGAAAGGGTTCCGCGGGAAAGTATATCCGTGGGCATGTCCCTTCAGCGGTCGATGTGCTGTGATGTTGGGCGATATATCCGACCTCTCCATTGAGCGCAACCCCAGGACGTGGAAGCCCTGCTTGACAAGAAAGGCCGCTGGTCATCTGGGTGTTGAGCCGGCTTTGATGTTCTGTCGGTGCCCAGAAACAGACAGTCGTCGATGTACAAGGCCGCGTCTATCACTTGCGGGTGAAGTCAGCGAAAGGCTAGTTTCGCGACCGTCATAAAAAAATTCGGTCCCAGGTCGATGTCGAAAGGAAAAGCCGAGAAAAAGTACAGCTGGTTTCGTAGTTTGAGGGCCAGGTACTTGTTGAACCTGGGATGGATTGGGACGTGCGGGAAAGCGTCCTTGATGTCCAACTTAGTGAACCAGGGAGTCTAACACAAGGTGTTTGAGAACGTCCTTGTGTTGTCGATGCGAGACAGCGAAATCGAGGGGAGGGTGTCGTGACGCCTGTGTCCAAGTGATTCCATTAGAAAGGATCCGTTTGACCAAAGGCGTGGCCTCGCTCCCTTGTGTTAGGTGACCCCTGAGGGCCGCCGGAAGAGCGTCAGTACTTATGGGAAGGGAAGCGGTCCGCTTTCTGTAGTCGCCTGAGGACTTGGAGCGGGGCGGGGAGGGTCGTTTAGCCGCCGAGCCTCCCCGCCCTCCTCCGCGATCTCTTTTTCCCTCGACCATTCTGACCACGTCCCTGGTCCCTTGGGGCAGTGGAGGGGTGGCCCCCCAAATTTGTATGGGGCGTACTGGGGCCCTAAGGCTTCCCTTGGGTTTGCATGACACCACGCTGAAACGCATGGCGATCACTGGAATATGCTTGTCGACCGCCTTGGATTCTGAAGGAATCCCACGCGACCTCCTTCTGTGGGTGCATGAGGCTTTTGTCCCCCGGTGGTGCAGAAGGCACGAAACACTAAGTGGGGGGGAGGAGGGAGGGAAAAATGATAGGACTTTCGTCCTGCTTTGGAAGGTTTTGGGGAGGCGTCCTGTGACTCGCAATCGCGCGCCTGTCGGGGAAGCTGATTTTGGACATTGTTACCGAAACAATGTAGAGACAAGCATATACAGGATGTTCTAACCCAAATATACGCTCGCAATCACCGCCCCATAGCACAAAATATTGCGTGCATGAGTGAATATAATAGGTGTGTCACCAATAAAATCAATATGAGGCATAGCCTAATGCAAATATATGCTGAATCTGTCTCATTATTGTGCAATGAGGCATGCAATGTTGACCCTAAACTACTGTTAGCATTGGATTTCAGTGCCAAGCATTGTTTGCGATGGGGCGGCTATCCTCATATGACGAAAGAATTCAATGCCACAGAGAAGCCACTGTATATCGTTGGGTTTGTAGAGCAACACTGACTTTCGACCCGCGGGACGTCGTGACACATGATCTTCTGGTTCAGAAGACATGCTTTAAATGATACTCCAAACGAGCTATCATCGTTCAGAGGATTTGCTTTACACTCACTTTCGTAGTTTGTTGAGCCTGGAGAGGACGCTTACTAAGCGATCCCCTCCCGAGGCTTTGGGAATCGCAAAGATGCGATTTTCATCCCTATCATCGTTCAGGAGACTTGTTTCAAATGATGCTTAAAACGAGCTATTGTTGTTTCATAGACTTGCTCTAAATAATGCTCTGAACAGGCTATTATTGTTCAGTACACTTGCCATAAAGGGTGCTCTAAACGAGCTATCATCTTCCTGAAGATTTGGTTTAAATGATGCTCTAAACGAGCTATCATCGTTCAGTGGACTTACTGTAAACGATGCTCTAAACGAGCTATCATCGTTTAGTAGGCTTACTGTAAAAGATGCACTTAAGGAGCTATCACCGTTCAGTAGACTTACTGTAAAAGATTCTCTAAACGAGCTATCATCGTTCAGTAGACTTACTGTAAAAGATGCACTAAACGAGCTATCATCGTTCAGTAGACTTACTGTAAAAGATGCACTAAACGAGCTATCATCGTTCAGTGGACTTACTGTAAACGATGCTCTCAACGAGCTATCATCGTTCCGTAGACTTGCTTTAAATGATGCCCTAAACGAGCTATCATCGTTCAGTGGACTTACTGTAAACGATGCTCTAAACGAGCTATCATCGTTTAGTAGACTTACTGTAAAAGATGCTCTAAACGAGCTATCATCGTTAAGAAGTCTTATTTTAAATGATGCTCTAAACGAGCTATCATCGAATACTTGCTATCAAGGATGCTCTGAACGAGCTATCGTCGTTCAGAAGATTTGTTTTAAATGATGCTCTAACGAGCTATCATCGTTCAGAAGGCTTGCTATAAATGATGCTCTAACGAGCTATCATCGTTCACAGGACTTATTTCAAATGATGCTCTAAAAGGTTGCACTGCCTGGGGGCGCTTTCAAGGTTAATATGCAGATGTCGCACCTCTCTGGCCGGTATACGTGACCTGCAAAACCGCTGGATTGCCTTAGACAATTGGTATGTAGGTCATTCTTTGGCAGTGGATAGGCACATTGGGAGCACGTGGTTCGGTCCGCCAACGGGTCCTCGGGTTTCGACTGAAATCGTTGCCACATAGCTCAAAATAATGTCAAGTTTGTTCTAGGAAAATTTATA
>SDVV010012204.1:0-15549 GCA_016164225.1 Gammarus roeselii
AAGAATGGAACAAACTTCCAGCGGAGGTTGTAAACAGCAATACAATCGAAACGTTCAAGTCGCGGCTCGATAAGTTCTACATAAATCGCCGATAAATAACTAAAAGGCAACCTAGTTTGGGACAATAGGCCTCTAGACGTTCTACTACAGAACTAACCCTCTTGCCATCATAAAATAAAAACAGAAATGGCTCACGAAGCTCTCTTCAACGTTCTACTTCAGAACTAATCCTCTTGCCATCAAAAGGCAACCCAGTTTGGGCCAATAGGCCTCTAGACGTTCTACTACAGAACTAACCCTCTTGCTATCAAAGGCAACCTAGTTTGGGCCAATAGGCCTGTTGTTGTCTTCCTACACTTGTAAACACTTGTAAACAGTAGGAAGAGCTGCTGCTGAAGAAAGCACTGCCAACAGTAGGGAGAGCTGCTGCTGAGGCAAACACTGCTAACCGTAGGAAGACCTGATACTGAGGAAAACACTGCCATGAGAAGGAAGAGCTGCTGCTGAGGGAAGCTATGACATCAGGAGGAAGAGCTGATGTGGGGAACGATGGCAATTAGGAAGAAGAAGCTTTTCTGAGGGAAATAATGCCATCAGGAAAAGGACTGCTTCTTAAGAGATCACAACCATTAGTATGAAGAGCTGCTTCTAAGAGGAGTACTGCCATATGGAGGAGCCTGTACTGCACATATTGAGGAATTTCTCTCAATGTCGATAGCGCCAAAAAATAGGCAAGCTCAACTTGTTAAAATAAGTAAATTTGAACGTAAAAAAAGGCTCATGAAATGAGTAAAAAAATTTAAAGACAATGGATTGCATGTACAGAGTCTTCAATAGTTTGTGGTGGATTTATTACTCAATGTATTCTCATGAATTCTGCGTCGAAACAAGGATTGATTGAGCGAGATAATAAATACGTTCCTGCATTTACACCATACAATGATTCTCGGATTCTATAGATAACATCTCTCAACCCCATCGGAGGTGCAAGCGAGTCATTTCCGCCTTCCGCAGTTATGATGTATTTAAACCGGACACCAGAAATGCTGAGTTAAATATACCATCAGAATTATTAATTTGTGTATCTTCCTTCTTATCATATTGAACTCGATGTTTTCATGTCGATTTCCAAAATAATAATCATTGAATTAAGGAGCACGTTCTCCATTTATAATTATTTATACCTGTTGGACTCATTTATGAGGCTAACTATCCATTACTCAAATCAAAATGCAGAAACATGTTTCGTTGAGCAAATATTCCCGAATATCTTCATAAAAAATATCCATTCTTCTCACTCCATGGTGCAAAATTTTCAATTGAATTCATCCAATGTATATTTATTGCACCGTACAGCAAAAACAGGGTGTGTTCTCGTGGTTGTTGCATACAGGGTCGGTGATCCATGAATACATATTTTATTATTACACTGGATAAAATAATGAAATACTGTATTCATTCAACGTGAACCGCGAATAATATAATTAATTGCCGTCTAATCTACAAATAACAGTTAACCTACATCCATCAACATTCTTCTACTTTGGTAATTTTATGTCGTTGTCAAACGTAGATTCAATGAGCATAACTTTTAAATGTCCGACATCAAATACCTCTCAATCCATTATATCCTCGACCACTTGCCGTTCCGTTCAGTAGCCGATTGACGACATCAAATAGAATTAGAATAACCGTCACCATCGGCCAGTGTCGGAGCCAATTTGATCGACTCACACATGGGAGAGAATAACTTTATTATTTAAAGACGCACTCTGTCTCACACTCTCATTGTTATGGAGGGAAGGAGGACCACTGACCAGTTTCACACTTCTCTTAGATCAATAGCATTTATAATTAAAAAGCAGCAATGCATATTTCGATTTTAACATCTCAAAGTTCCAGCTCTCCTTTGCAATATTTTTAAATATAATTCATTGTAACTTATTATACTCAGTTATGCCCGATATAGCTTTGACAAAATATTAACAATTCGTTTTGAGGCTGTTATGCTTTCCAAACTATTTCACTGCATTGCTCTTTTCATTGCATCTTAGATACGAAAACCCGAAAGCCTTCAAAGGCGGGGCGGATTGTGTTTATGAATAGAGTAAAGTAGATAAATATGTATTATCGTTTCTTATTTACCTGTAAGGTACAGTAGCGAAAGAAATATTGTTTAGGGTAAGTTTGTAATCGAAAAAACATGTACGACTTTTCACAGGCGGGATTTGACTCCATATATAATATTTTTTTGTATTGGAGCTAGGCAAAGCTCATTAAAAGCGAATATCAATTACATTTTCGATGAGTTCCAATACCGACCGGAAAACTATCATTGAAGATTTGTTTTAATCTTCAATCTTTAACGAATATTCTTTCGCAACTGTACCCTAGGGTGGGCGGTCAAAACTGATTATGGGGCCTTGTTTCCAGCGTTCATAACCGGTATGGTAGGAAGTTAGTCAGAGGGTTAATGTTGTTAGGTAACTCCTACTCCTATTATAGGGAATACTACAACCACCATCTTTCACCACATCGGTATTAGGAATCCGCCGACTATCCTCCAACAAGAATATGGTCATTAATTACTGATTGTGTGAAGAGTTTCAGGACACGCGGGCGACAAACGGTGACTGAAACCGTACGGAAACCGGGCCAGAGTACTTTTGACTTTTCAAATACGTACGGAACCAACCACGTTTCTGAAGGAACAACTACATCTTCTTTCGAACTGCTCGGGATATGGCATTCTGCGCCAAACATCGCATCAGCTACTGGAGCCTGACATTTTATGAGTAATTGATGTCTACACTCCCATGTTGGATATTTCTACTCCCAGCATCATTATTTAATGTTTGTGTAAACAGAATATTGTCATGACTTCCAATTTTATGCTAACCAAACTGATTCCATTTTTCTTTTCTATTAATCAATAGTTCTAGGATACAATTTGTTGTCTTTTCATATCGCTCAATGTTCTCTTCAAAATAACTCACACAAACGAAAATGTTTTGCATTTTATCTGCGCTATACCAAAATACATTTTAAATAAAATGAACTTCCATATGCGGTCTGTTATTCCAGAATATATGAATCTCTTCATGAAAAAAAATGTGCCATGTTTTTGATGACATTGTAAAGCCGTCCCAACAGGAACTTTTGATGGGAAAATGAAAAGGTGCGAGAAAAATTACCAATTGGTTTCCAGAGAGATCCACGAGACGTGAAATATTGTCGGCCCAAATAGGTCTGGATCGCGATATGAAGTACTAAAATAATCTCGAATCACTCCATGAAGGGTTCTAATGATACCCAGTTGATCACTTGTAGAGATATTTCGATTCCAGTGCTTAGGATAAAAAAAAAATAGAAGATGAGAGGAGCGTATCTTTCGTCGGAGGAAAAATTAACATGATATCAGTTGGGACATGTATCATTGAGATACATCCTAATAGCACCGAGAATTGAAGGATCATTTCGACGTGGAATATTGTTGAGTCTTAACTGATGTAAAGAGCAATTGATTATATTCACAATTACCAAACGACAACTTCAAACCTGATATACACTTAAAAGGATACCAAGCACATTCATGAGTAAATCGTTAGTAATGGCTGTTATTATGATGTTTTATACGGCAAATAATCATAAATAATTATTAAGACACTGAAACGGAGCAAACACATTTAGTGACTTGTTATTAATGAAAATTATGTTATCGACGGTAATCAGTGTCCTCCAAATAGGGAGACTTATTGACCGAAGATTAGTGTAGTAAGTACCTGGACTCACAGGTGGAGAAGACAGGTCTAAATGAAACTGATGTGAGATCTAACGTGAAGGAAAGGTTTTAATGGATGGGTGCAGTCAGGAGTGAAATAAGCTGTAATACTGCGTTTATGAAACAACATAGTGACGGGGTAGCTGTCCCACCTGTGCTCTACGCGCCAGAGACGCGCTTGGCGATATCGAATGAGAGAGGCTCATGGAATGATTGCCCGATGAAATGTTCGAGACGCCTGGCCGCAGTGACGATGAGGGAAAGGAGCTGTTAGGACGTTGCTCGAATTTGAGCGGATATGATGAGGAAGTGGGAGGATAGAGTACATTCAAGTCTTCTAAAGTGGTTTGGATTCATGGTGACGATGGGCGATGGGAAAGTGGTGAAAATGGTGATGGAATTGAAGGTGATCAGTCATAGGCCTAGGGAATGGATGACGTTTTGGTAGATGGATGCCTGAAGCAGGTTTTAGGAAAGACAAACAAGGCGTGGAGGTAGCGGGAGAGCGTGCAATTAATAGACATGAGGGGGAAAGAGTTATGAATAAATGAGTTTTGTCTTGGCTTTGATGCATATACCCGATCTCAGTGTCGCGTTAAGAAACAGGACGAATGTGGGAGGGAGAGGGCTCTCCAGTTATGACGCAGCAGAAGTAAACCAGTGAAATGTAGGACTCTGCTGCTGACTCTGATCTCGGACGTCACTGCTGACCCAGCGTGTTTGTTGCGTGCTCCTCCTCGGACCCTTTAGTGCTAACGATCTAAATTTCGGAATATGTGTGAGCGGATGGGAGGAGTGCAAGGTGCGTCGTGCCGTTGGCTATTCATTAGTGCATGGGAGGAGTGCAAGGTGCGTCGTGCCGTTGGCTATTCATTAGTGCATGGGAGGAGGGCAAGGTGCGTCTTGCCGTTGGCCACCCATTTGAGGTCATGCGTCTGTGTCTGTATCTGCCCTCTATCTCGACTTGCATGGGAAGAGTGTAAGGTGCGTCATACCGTAGGCTATCCATTTAAGGTCATGCGTCTGTGTCTGTATCTGCCGTTTAACTCGACTTGCATGGGCGGAGTGCAAGGTGCGTCTTGCAGTTGGCCATCCATTTAAGGTCTTGCGTCTGTGTCTGTATCTGCAATCTATCTCCACTTTCACAACTACTAGAAAAAACATGCATACTAACTAGATTGAGTTGACAGGCATAAATTCCGTCTGCTTGTTGTGATGGGCTGTTTCATTTCCAATTGAAAACTGACTGGCTTGTTATTTCTGGAATACTGCAATTTTTGCCATACCAATAAGCAGAAACCGATTGCGCGGCGTTTGAATAAACGAAGGGCGATATCCAGCGATTTGTTTGTGCGACGGTTGAATAAACGATATGCGATATCCAGCAATTTGATTGTGCGGAGGTTGAATAAACAAAGGGCGACATCCAGCGATTTGATTGTGCAGTGATTGAATAAACGAAGGGCGATATCCAGCGATTTGATTGTGCAGCGGTTGAATAAACGAAGGGCGATATCCAGCGATTTGTTTGTGCGACGGTTGAATAAACGATATGCGATATCCAGCAATTTGATTGTGCGGAGGTTGAATAAACAAAGGGCGACATCCAGCGATTTGATTGTGCAGTGATTGAATAAACGAAGGGCGATATCCAGCGATTTGATTGTGCAGCGGTTGAATAAACGAAGGGCGATATCCAGCGATTTGTTTGTGCGACGGTTGAATAAACGATATGCGATATCCAGCAATTTGATTGTGCGGAGGTTGAATAAACAAAGGGCGACATCCAGCGATTTGATTGTGCAGCGGTTGAATAAACGAAGGGCGATATCCAGCTATTTGATTGTGCAGTGATTGAATAAACGATGGGCGATATATATCGATTTGCATGGGATAAGTGAATATCATCAAACGATTACGTTTCTAGCAATATAACTTCCATAATTTGCTATGATGATGATGAATTTATAACTAGGGATTTATAATTTATTCAAATATAATGACGTATGGAAAATTTCAGAAATATCACAATTCACAGAAGATATGTACAAAGAGTTCGTCAGTTTGAGCTGTTCTGACTATCTTATTTGTACCACAAATATACGGGATGTGAATAATTTTAACTTGAACATCCCACCAATCAATGGAGATGTTCAAGGACATTACCTATTATATATTGTTCAATATTTCATAACAAAGAAATGAATCAACGATATTCGGCTTTATTGAAAAATATGTAATATTCCTTTTACACTTACATTTAATATAGAACTGAGAGCAGAGAAAGTCCCTCCTCTGGTTGTACATTTAAATTATACCCACTTAATATTTGTCAAATGACTCAAACTTTTTGATACCATCATATTCACAGGATGTCGAAATGTGAGTATGTGAATAGAGAAAAATAACATTGGAGTATGAAAATCCCTACAATGACACTGACGAACAACAAATAGTTATAATTCTAATCTACACCAAGGAAGTATAATAATGTTCAAAACATTCTGCCCTTAGAAATTGATGTAGATATATTGTGAGTTTACATTCAAAGGCACCTATTTTGTAATATAATCGTATATCTGTTTCACTTGAATTCGATGTTTTTGCAGCGCTGTATTCGAAAAAAAATTATTGTGTTCACTAGTTACCATGAATTTGAAAGTCCGTGTTATTATGATCATTAAAACTAAGATTAATTCACATGAAAAATCATTATCAAATTAAGATAATTGATTCCAAGCCTCGCAAAAAGACCCGCAGCGGGAAAGCTAATGATGTGACCAAGTAGGAGAGAATCTCATTCACTCGGGAGAAGCAAAGTGGTGGTAACTTCTGCTAGCATGCGCTAGTGTTCTTATTGCATGATTTTGACTGACAGTGATATTTATTACTTTCGTTCTGTAGGTAGAAGCAAAACCGTTTATACTGTAAGTCAAACTGTATTAGTATGGGGGGTAGGAGTACTTCATGCAGAAGTTGTTAGACATTTCCCAATTTTGTAAAGGATATCACACTCTGTACGTAATTGTGAATGATGCCACACAAATTGAATAATTGTAAAGGATGCCCACAAATGAGTAATTGTAAAGGATGCCGTCGGTTTTTGGATAGTTTGCATATACAAGTGCATAAAAACTACATTTATCTGTCGTGTATTTCAGTAATTCAAATTTCTTCTTTCTTTTCATCACCATCGTTTTGATATTGTAGCGCATCGCCTGAAAGTTGCCACTGATTAATTCCCGAGACTGTAGAACAATTGATTTTGCAGTCTCTGGCATTTCCACCGCTCTGAAAGGAAGACTCGAAACTCGAAGTATGGGACTCGATAGTCGACACTCGAAGTATAGAAATCCTCCTTTGACATAAGGGATCTTATGTCAAAGGAGTAATAACGTATCAATCAGTTCTAAAGTGCAACGGAATTAAATTCTACATAGTTGCCACTGATGATACATATATGATTGATCAATGACGCTTTGCAAATTCGATTGCATAGAGGTGAGCAAGGATTTCAATTTGTCAGCCAATCACATGCTACAATGAGAGCAAGGGAAGGTCGCGAGCAATTTTATATAGCTCTGTTTGCGATAGTATGGTGTTATGACACATAGCTGTGTTTGCGATAGTAAGGTGTTATGACGTATAGCTGTTGCTATAGTAAGGTGTTATGACGTATAGCTCTGTTTGCGATAGTAAGGTGTTATGACATATAGCTCTGTTTGCGATAGTAAGGTGTTATGACATATTGCTCTGTTTGCGATAGTAAGGTGTTATGACATATAGCTCTGTTTGCGATAGTAAGGTGTTCTGACTTATAGCTCTGTTTGCGATAGTAAGGTGTTATGACATATAGCTCTGTTTGCGGTAGTAAGGTGTTATGACACATTCCTCTGTTTGCGATAGTAAGGTGTTATGACATATAGCTCTGTTTGCGATAGTAAAGTGTTATGACGTATACCTCTGTTTGCGATAGTAAGGTGTTACGACATATTGCTCTGTTTGCGATATTAAGGTGTTATGACGTATAGCTCTGTTTGCGATAGTAAGGTGTTATGACGTATAGCTCTGTTTGCGATAGTAAGGTGTTATGACGTATAGCTCTGTTTGCGATAGTAAGGTGTTATGACGTATACCTCTGTTTGCGATAGTAAGGTGTTATGACTAATATATTCAACGGCGATGTCAAATCAAACGCACTGACAATACTAATGCAATGCGTTCTTATAACACGCAGACGGCGCTGACAATTCTAATGCAATGCATTCTTATAACACGCAGACGGTGCTGACAATAATAATGCAATGCGTTCTAATAACACGCAGACGGCGCTGACAATACTAATGCAATGCGCTGACAATACTAATGCAATGCGTTCTTATAACACGCAGACGGCGCTGACAATTCTAATGCAATGCATTCTTATAACACGCAGACGGTGCTGACAATAATAATGCAATGCGTTCTAATAACACGCAGACGGCGCTGACAATACTAATGCAATGCGTTCTTATAACACTGCAATGCGTTCTTATAACACGCAGACGGCGCTGACAATACTAATGCAATGCGTTCTTATAACACTGCAATGCGTTCTTATAACACGCAGACGGCGCTGACAATACTAATGCAATGCGTTCTTATATTATGATGGGAACGCATTTCATAGAGCAAACTGTCTGTTTGCTTTACAATAGTTGATTTCATTTAACTTTGTGATTCGTCAAGTCGTCTTCCAAATGCCTTTCCGGTTTATTTTCCGTAATTTATTACCCACCTCCCGAGGGCACGACGGTGTTTAGGGTAGCTCTATTCACTGGTACTAAGATAACGCAGGCTTCCAGTTGGCTAGTCGAGTTTCTTTTATTCATTGAAGAAGTGTTATTGAAAACTAATTCATAGTGCTCATAACACATATTTCTAGTACTACCGTGAATACAAAGAGTTAATTTAATGTTTTCTGGCTGTTATTACTGCAATAATTTCTTCCGTGAGTACCTTAACTTGTGTAGCATTGTTAAATTTGGTCGACATTTCGAACATGTCATTCCAAATAACAATATGCAAGCAGTGACTGACTATGTTTTCGTTTCTTTCTTCAGGTTATGTTGTTATTTTCTAACTCGTTCCGTTCAAAGTTTGTCGTCCCTTTTCCCCTGCCCCCTTTTCCCTCCTCCACCCTATTCTGCCAGCAACTGCTTCACCAAATGTTGACCCCACCAATTGAAGACGAAGGTCGTGCAGACGCCGTGTCACTTCTTGCCTGAGGAAATAGTGAGAGAATGTATACTGAACTGAGATCAAGTTTTTTAAAGAGTTAGCAGCTAATTTGGGGATCAGTTTGAACTAAAGAAATTGAACAATTGTGTTAGTTGTCGACTGGTAAGAACGCCTGCAATGTTGTGACTGTCGTAGAGAAGCAAACAACTGCTTAATTCTTAGTTTTGTTTGCTATTCTGATTAATTGCTTACCAAAAATCATAAATCATCTGACGCAATATCAATGAAGCGCATATGATTCCAGTATAGATTCGGAAGCATTGGTATTTAATATTGTATGGGGTGAGACCGTGTGGGAGTATGCACGGGAGGAATTTGCTTGTTTTCTGCTTTTAGCGTAACCGTCGCTAAATCTTTTATAGACTGAAGTGCTCCAACATCTTTGGCTAGGTGATAAACAGCAATGACCGACGAATCATATTTTACATATCTTATGTTAGTATTTGCGACTCAATTTGCTCGTAACCAGCCTAAAACGTCATCCCTCTCATACATTAACTACATTCCTCCGATATTTAATACTTGTCCTCAGTGGCGACAGGGATGAAGCACAACAATTTCAGATCTCAATGCAAATCGACGTAATAGTGCCAGGGGTATACAAAATTTATGGGAAGAGACCCGTTTGCATATCTATTGAAACCCAAACATGAACATATTCAGTGCAATGAAAATACAGTAAGATATTTTTCCCGCCATTCAACTGTGTTCGTCTTTTTGAGATGGGTAATCGACTTTGCTCTACAATAGTTGACATTCTTTAGCTCACTAGCAAATATCGGTACGGCGATTTCTACGATAATTATATTTCATAAACGGCTTTTCTATACTGTACCATCGAAATGAAATATGTTTTTTTGTTGTTTCGAAAAAAATGTTGCTAAAGCTGCCAAGCACAACCCCACGGTTTGTATGCATGTGTGAACGAGAGACATATTGTTCGTGACAGCAGTGGCCCTCAACGATTGAGTGCGGGTGATCTAAAATCATCCGATGTTGACAGTCTATGATACTTTCTAACAGTCTTTACAGAATATAGTATCAATAATATCCCAAAAGTCGAACTGGCTGGGGAAGTGCAACATTTGGGAAATATTCACTTCCTCGTTGGTGCAGTAGACAAACCACTCAGCAAACTAAATATGTATAAATCAACAGGACCTGATGACCTTCATCCGTGAACGCTACGAAACTTCATCGAAATCATAAGTGGTCTACTGACAGAGGTCTTCAACAGGGTTATGACTTCTGGAATTATTCCAGGAAATTGAAAAACGGCCAACATCACAGCGATATTCAAGAAGAGTAGCAGGCAAGAACCAGGAAAATTAACCAATCAGTTTCACATCTGTGGTTGGTATGACCTTTGAAAAATTGATATAAACACTTATAATATGTCACCTTGAGAGAAATCACATTATCATGAAAGCCCAACAAGGCTTCAGAAACAAACTTTCCTGCATGTCCAATCTCCAGCATTTTTTCGATAAGGTCACCGAGATATTCGATGAAATCAATGCTCGCGACATTCTTCATCTTGGCTTTCAAAAATCATACGATGAGGCACCCTATGAACGCCTGCTGAGAAAAGTGGTGGCTCTTGGCAAAACTGAACACGTGGGCAGGTGGCTCCGGAATAGGCTCTCGGGCTTCAAGCAACGGGTTTGTTTCGGACAAGGAAAATGTGAATGGGCTACGGTAACATCAGGAGAACCCCAGGGCAGTGTTCATTGGCCAGTTCTATTTAGACACTATTTAAATGACCTCGGTACTGACATCGATGGCAGGTTATTAAAATTTACTGATGGCACTAAACTCTACCAAAAAGCATACTGTCAACAAGATCGTATAATTATCCAACAAAATCTCTATGGAGTACTGGGATTGTCTGATAAGTGGCCAATAAAATCTAATATGGAAAAATGACCGTAATGCACATCGGATTACAAAACTGAAATTCTTCTCACGTAATGGTAGAGCAGCCTATGACTGAAGTAGACCAACATTGAGACCATGGAATATTATTAACCAAATATCTCATGTGAAAAACCATGCGGAAAATAACTACAGGACAGGCAATAGAGTCCTTGACTTTATATCCAGAAACTTCCACAACAAGTATAGGGACATTGCGCTTCCATAATATGCTTCACTCATCCTGCCTCAACTGGAATTTCCCCAACGAATTTAATCCCCTCACCAAAGAGGTGATATACACAAAATAAAATGTGTTCAGTAACAAAAATGTTTCCGGAACCGAGAAATAATACCTATACGCTCGAAGAACTAAAAGGATGAAGACTTAGAGGACAGTCAATAGAAACTTTCAAATATCTAATCGGGTTTATAGAGCTAGCCCTGAGGGCTTCTTTGACAATGATTATAACTGAAGGAAGTAAAATAATTAACAAAAACTGCAGCTAAAACCATTCAGATCCTCAGTAGCCAAGAACTTTCTTCCAATCATGATACAAACAATTTGGAACCGTTTTCTACATGATGTGGTTAACAGTAACAACGTAAACATCTCTCGCAGAACAGCTTCGTTAAATAATGATCAACTTCCCTAACTCTATGTGAATAAGCTTTTTAATCTGTTTCAATGCGGATTTTGCTTAGCCAAATAAAATGACAATCCCTAATTTATAAATCTTGTATCTCGATGAGCGAGTTGAGTTCGTTTTAGGTAACGAGCTAAATAGTTATGTTTATTTTATGAGTGAATCAATGGATCATGGAAACCTTTTTTTGTCGTATTCCACGTTGCAGAAACACTTTGGGTTGCCGTCATAACAGTTGTTTGTCATCATTAATAGTTGCAGGTGTATCATAAATGGGTATTGCATATATCAGTAATAAGTATAAACGACAACCCTTTGGATTAGTGAAGTCTCGTCTCCAACCTGTCAGTCCACAAAGCACCCTTCTTAATTCCTTCCTGATTCCTATTGCCTGGCATATGCACTGCCCGAGGCAATGTTCGCTAATAAAGTAGCCACCGCAACGCAGTTGAGGTTTGTTTAACATTATTACCAGTTGGAGTAACTGGGGATAAGGATCACTTCATGACGGGCTTGGATATAATCAGTCTTTATTCGACTGCTGTATTGCCCGCCTGAGTAATTGTGTTTGGCGAGGACTCATTGACGGAGTAAGTTATAAACAATCTACTTTTGTCTAAATCATAGCCCGTAAAAGTGACTGGTTATGGTTAGGTCTATTTGATGGGTTTGACATTTCACAATGAAATGTTCTGCATGATTTCCCTCACGAAAGACTGGGATGGCAAGGACTCAGTGACGGGTTAGGAAATAAACAGTCGAACTTTGTTTTGCTATAGTTCTGGCATGTGGGACTAGGAATAGTGAGATCTCATTAGCGTGGGATGGTGTTAGCAGCCTAAGAATGTTTGCATTATTGCTCGCATGAGGGACAATGAAGGGTGAAGACTCGTTAGCGAGGGCAGTTATAAACATTTATTGTTTTGATTGCAACATTGCCTGCTTGAGGAACCTGGAAGAATGGGGACTCCTGGAAGAATGGGGACTCGTAGTTGGGGTTGGTTAAACAGTAAACTGTTGATGGTTGTTTGCCTTTCTACCCGTCTGAGGAACTGTGAATGGTGAGGACTTATTGGCAAGAGTAGTAATAAACAGTCAATGAATGTTTGCATTTTTGTCTGCAGTGGGACTCAAAATGACGAGGACTCAAAGACGGGGTTAGTAACAGAGTTGCTGTTTGTCTTGATGCACCATTGCCTGCCTTTAGGACAGGGAATGGTGAGGACTTTGGATGACTGGGAATGGTGAGGACTCATTGCCCGGAATATTTAGTTCCTCGTGCGACGACTAAAAAACGTCCACCCTAAATAACACCGAACTAAAAGAACGTCAACATTTTTGCCTTACCCATGTTTATCGCCAAATTCATCAGAACCAACCATACATTGGATGAACGTAATCAAGCTCAACTTATTTGGTCTCCCCTTTTTCGCGCAATCCCATATAACGTACATATTTTCGCCCCATCCTAAATAACGTACTTTTTTTGCACTCCGTCCTATATAACGTCAATTCCTTTTTCGCACCATCCTATATAACGTAAATTTTTTTGCCCCATCATATATAACGGCCATTTTATTTCGCTCCATCCTATGTATATAATGTCAATTTTCACAAAAATAACCGCCATTCGAAAGAACAATGCTCGGGACCTAGCCTAACCTAACCTCTCCTAATCTAACCTAACGGGCTTAGCAAGCAAGCAAAAATAAAAAACCGCGGTGAGTGAAATGGATAGGCACCAGGAGCTATGGAGCCACAACCGATTACAGACGGCTCAATTGCGGGGTGAAAGCGGACAAAAAGTCGACGTTATTTCGGAAAATGTTTTAAAAAATGGACGTTATGTAGGATGGAGCCTAGAAAAACGGAAGTTATATAAGATGGAGCGAACAAAAATGGTCGTTATATAGAATGGATGTTAAGTTTTTTGATGCTAAATAAATTGAGAATGCACAATTTGATGCAGCACCTGATTGATTAGGGAAAAAATTACCTTAAATAGGACTGACGTTATTTTTTTTTTTAAGTTACTTGGTGTTGGTCGTAATTGGTTTGATATTAATATGTTGATCTTCTTTAGCCTCCCATTTCTAGTGGCAGACGTAAGACTATTTTGTGCCATAGATTGTAACGATTTTATCCAAGTCATAGTTTAGATGTTGCTAGTATTGCTTGGAATGTCACTTTCGGAAAATGAAACATGTAAATATATATTTATACGATAATGTTTAACTCACAGTGAGTTGCTTTGCTTGTTTCCTTACACTCCAACGAATGGATTGGACTTTTTTATGTGTTTAGACAAGATGTGAAAGTTTCCTTACAAGGTCTATTGAGGAAGCTGCAGGTGGTTGGCTACAAAATATGTCAGAATCTTCTAACACAGTTTTTATAATATTATTTTCTTGAACAACCAAATTTGTCTAGCTATCAGATCGATAAATCATAACATTTTTTAATGCAGAATAATGATATTATTATGAGGTTAAATGATTACTAGATGTTCTGATCAGAGCTTCGAATATTTTACAAACCAATCAACAGTAATGAGAATCGCATATTATGCGACACTTGGAATTACATTGTAATGTATAATACAGTCCTAGTTGTTATATCCAAAGGGTTGTGTCAGCTTACATTTGTTTCTACTATTGCAACAGTACGGAACATATTGGGATTGGAACTACACACATTTTGGTCATCACGCAGCTATTTTCAATAATGTATTGATCCTGATAATTCTTGTATTCAGCAAAGTATCACAGCGAGATCAGGAGTCGCTTAAGGCTAAATCGGTGTTCTTCCTCCAAAGCACGTTAGTTTCAAGTCCTGATAAACAATCTGTTTCCTATCAATATTAATCTGACAAACCAAAATGTCTAAAAGTCTATCTGCCTCCTCCCCGGGCTAATCGAGAAGGATTATTTTGCATCTTATCATCTGAATCATTCTGTAATATTGAGCTGGAACCATGCCATTATTTGGTCTTCAAATGAATCGCAACAAGCTACATAATATGATCTAATTCAGTCTCTCATCTTCATGCTTGATATGCTCACACAAAGCAACTGAAACATTAATTGTATACAGTTTAAAATTTACGACAGTATTTTGCAGCGTTAGGAACGAAGTCGATTATTTTGGTCTTTAAACTCCGTACAAAACGATATATGGGGCACTTTTTCAAAAAATGTATCCGAGGATATGAAAATTAAACATGCTGTTCTATTTATCTGATAGCGGGATTAACCACACTTTGTTAAATCAGTTGATTCGTTTTCTAAATCATTTAGTTCTTATGCATTGTGGCTTCAATTGGATAACAATGGCAAAAGTGGTTATCATCCTCATGAATTTGAAATATGCAAGTCACATATTAACCAATTATCTCCATGGGTTGTCCAAGTAACTATATTAATCGTCTCTTTCGAAGTAACCATGTTAATGGTCGCTTCGTAAAATATAATGATACATACACAGATAACAAATCTTTCAATTTGCTGACTTGAAAGTAGTGTTCATGTCATTGACAAAATCCATTGCGTCCGGCACATAGTTGTCTCACGCTCATCAAAGTGCGATCCTAAAAGGGTATAATATTATGAATATTATTGCACTGGCAATCATCCGTTTTCTCAAACCTCTGAAACTGGAAACTTTCGAATATCAGTAATAGGTTTCAGTATAATTATAAAACAGGTTTCCGATCTTCCACCGCAGTTGCCAGACACTGTTTGTTTCCCCTAATTAATGACCCAACGCTAGAAATCTGCTGTTCTGCTGAGTAATCATTGTAGGTACAGGAAACGCCGTAATCATGGGGCTGTTCCACTCCCAATAGGGTTGCACAACCCCGTTAATAGGGCAACACGCCATCTCACAGGGTCGCCTCGCTCTCTGTTGGGTCACCCGACTCGACTTGCG
>SDVV010012205.1:0-15548 GCA_016164225.1 Gammarus roeselii
ATGCCAGAAAGTCCATCAATATTTTTAGTCCATCTCCTCTGAACAGACTCCAGCAGCCTGGAGTCCCCACAATATCCAGTGTTCCAAACGCAGGATGCATACTCAATAAGGGGACGAATATGCGAGATGTATAGGGACAGCATAAATTCCCGGGACCTGCAAACAGTTGATCTCAACAAACAGTTGGCCAACCCACCAGCCTTTGCAGCCACCACACGAATATGATGGTGGAATCGGAGACTGGTATCTACATTGACGCCCAAGTCTCTGACTTGTGTGGATGATGTGTGGATGATGCTGCAGAGGATGACAAAGAGTTGCATTGCTTGACTTTGCAGTCGTCTGGTTGTGTCCGCGGTGCTGGTGTGGGAGGGACAGGTGCTGGGGGGCCTGGGCATCTAGGCGTTTCACTCTTGAGGGATGCCTCTGTGCACTCCCTTGGTTCTGGTGTTGGTGCGCGCTGTTCCTTCTGTGACCGGATCCTTGGTGGAGTCTTGATTGGATGTTTCTTGTGTGGATGTAAATTTTATGCAGATCTGGCATGTGATGGGATTGACAAGGTTGTCTTTGACTTTGTGTGTAGGGAAGGGGGAAATGCTGTGAAGTATTTTTGCTGCAGGTGCAGGAGTGGATCAGGGTGGTGTCTGGTGTTGGTGGTAGAAGCAAGTCGGATCTGTCAGCATTTGATCAGCTGCTGTCAGCATTTGATCAGCTGTGGGAGGTGTTTCTGATGTGAGCAGTGCTGTGCTGTCTGTGGAGGAGGTGGAGATAATGATTGAGGACAAAGTGGTTAGGTTAGCTGCTGTGGGTGGTTTAGTCAGTGGTGGCCTATCAGCAGAAGATGTGATTGATATAATTGAGGAGAGTGTCTATTTTGGTGAATGGTAAGGTGGTGAGTTTGGAGCTGAGAGAGCTGGATGATCAGAAGTGTTGTAGGAAGTATGTTGTTTTGAGAGGTTTTGCATCGAGTGATGCTGAAGGGGTGAAAAGAATGTTGATAAGATCTGTTTAGTTCTGAATGTGGGCATGATTGAACTGAGTGACATGAAGTGACTGAATGCTAATGATTTATTTACAGCATGTGTTGACAATGATGAGCAAAGGTATGCTTAGCTGAATGCTGCAAAGGGACTGATGCATTCTGATGAGTTCAAGTCTGTGTATGTTCCGAGAGATCTGACCTACCGTCAGCGTCAGGAGTTGATAGTTAGAAGAGCAGTTTTGCAGAGCTCACATCGGAGAGGTGGGGGTGATTGCAGCCGGAGTGATAATGGCCGTAGTGGGGCTGGTGGCGGTGCATTTAATGATGACATCCGTCGGGTTTTCGTTTCGTGGCGATGCTGGTGCTCGCGGTGCTGTTTGTGTATGTGCTGGTGGTCGTAGTGGTGTTGGTATTCGTGGAAGTGCTGCCGACCGTAGTTTTCCGACTGGTCGCGGTATTGGTGGTCGTGCTGGTGCTGGTGGTCGGTGTGTCGTTGGCGGTCGTGATACTGCTGGCGGTCGTGATACTTCTGCTGGTCGTGGGGGTGCCGGTTTGCGCGGAGGTTCCTGTGTGCGCGGTGGTTCCTGTGAGCGCGGTGTTACTGAGGTGCGTGGGGGCCCTTGTGGTCGTGGTGTTGGTGTTGTTGTTGGACGTGGCGGTGGGGTTAATAGCGATGCTTTCTCCGGTTTGGGTTGTCCTGTTCGTGGTGGGGGTGATGGTGGGGGCAGTGGGGAGAGTGGTTCTGTGGTTGCTTGAAGGGGCAAGGTGCATCATTTTATTTGGAATTTGGGAGAGGAAAATGAAAATTCTCTCTTGAAAAAGATGTATTCCTTTATTGATTTTGTTGGGGCGTTGCCTTGAATGTCGTTGCTGTGAGCAAAACTTGACTGACTGCTTTGGTTCCTTCACCATTCATTTCGTTGGAAGGTTTTGATTTTGTGAGGGGTGATACTGTCAGTGATGCTGTCCCGTGCGAAATTATTACATTTTTTTCCTGTGGCTTGGCAGTCTTTTATGACTTGAACATTAAACCATATAATCAAATGTTTACAAGTAATTTCCAGACAATGCTGTGAGACAGGGTTGTTCTGTTGTGGCAGACACTGTTTTCTTAAGGTCACCTGATCGACAACAAGAGGAGGTCAGAGACTACTATTGAGGATATATTCATCCGCAAGTTCATGATTGGGACGTGGCACAACCTCTTTGTGCCGGAGATCATAATAAAGAGGCAATTCAACATGATCCGCATCGCCAGGCTGGTGACCCGCAATATAATACCACAAAAGATGTACTTCCTCATCGGCTACACTGAAGAAATTCAAAGTCATCTATCGAGCCTTGTAGCCGGGGCTTTAGAATCTTGCTGCCGTATCCACCGTGGGAGGCGACTAAAGAGGCACCCCGTAGCTGGGAGTAGAATTGTAATTCCTGCGTGTAGTAAAAGGCAACTAAAAGGGCAGAGCAAAAAGGCTAGGAATCCCGTTCTCTGTGAAACCTTTCCTCGAAGACGGCAAGACAAGCGGGGGGGGAGGAGAGGCACACGCCTCTCCGAACCCTATTGTTAGGGAAGCTGAATGTGCTTGGCTGTAGTACAAATGATGTAAAGAAGAGAAAGATTGGTGAGATGTTTGTGAGGAGGGAAAAGTTTGATGTGTTGGCGCTGAGTGAGACAAAGCTGAAAGGTACGGGCGAATGTGAGTTTGGTGTTGTAAGTTGAAGAAAGTCTGGTGTGGAGGAAGGTAGGGTACGAGAAGGTGTGGTCTTAATTTCGAGTGATTGGTTGGCTAGTAGCGCTATCAATTGAAAGGAGGCGTCCTCGAGATTGATGTGGGTGAAAGTTGAGTTTGGCGTAGAAAGATGGGCATTTGTGAGTGCTAACGGACCTGGCAGCAAGAGGAGTGAAGAAGAGAGGGAGCAATTCTGGACTCACCTGAGTGAGTGTATTGAGAGTGTTGGAGGTCATTTCAATGTAGTTGTACTGGGTGACCTTAATGCTAGAGTTTGAGATGCAGTGGTGGAGAATGTGATTGGAAGCTATTGCATTCCTGGTAGAAATGACAGTGGAGAAAACCTGATAGGTCTGTGTATGGATCAGGAGTTGGTGGTCAGGAACAGTTTGTTCAAGAAGTGAGATATTCACAAGTACACATGCATAAGGATGGCCCATGGTGCAATGGTGGAGAGAGCACTAATGGATTTTCTGCTGGGATCAAGGAAAGTGGTGGGGAGGCTGTTATATGTGCGGTTGTTGAGAGGGGAGGGTGGAGGAGTGTCAGTCCATCTGCTGGTGGAAGGTAGATTAAGAGTGGAGCAGAAGGGGAAAGGCAACAAACGAGTGGGAGGAGGAAGAGAGGCACTGAAAATGAGTGGACTGAATGTGAAAAGTAGAACCGAGGAGTTCCAGCAGGCATTGAAGGATGAATGACAATGTGAGAGGACAGGATCTGAGAGATGTGGAGGAAGGATGGGAGACATTAAGGAATGTGTTGCTGAGATGTGCAAAGAAGGTGTGTGGTGCGCACCGTGTGGGCGGGTGCAAGAGGAAGAGCTGCGAGTGGTGGAACGAGGAGGTCAAACTGGCGGTGGCACGGAAAAGAGGTGCGTTTGAGGAGTGGTTGCAGGTGAAGTTGGAGGTGGCTCATGAAAGATACAAAGAAAGGAGAAGCGAGGTGAAGCGAGTGGTGAGGAGATCAAAAAAAGGCGCTGATGCCAGGTTGGGCAGACGGTTGCGCCAGAATTACGAGGAGAACCAAAAGATGTTCTGGAAAGAGGTGAAGAAAGTGAGAAAGGGAGAGACCGGAAAGGAGGAAGTGGTGAAAGATGAAAACGGCCAGTTGTTGTTGGAAAGTGGTGATGTACTGAAGAGGTGGGCCGAGTATTTTGATGAGTTGTTGAATGTTGAGGATGACAGAGAGGCTGACATTGTTGCTGTGGGTAGTGGTGCTTGGATGCCAGTTTTGGGAGAGAGACTTGTTGAGGACATTACCAGGGAAGAGGTACAGGAGGCGTTGGACATGATGAAAGCAAAGAAAGCCCCTGGTTTGGATGGCGTTGCGACCGAGTGCCTGAAGAAAGGTGGAGTAACGATTGTCGAATGGTTGGTGAGGTTACTGAACTTGTGTTTTGCGGCACACGTGGTACCAAGTGAGTGGCGCAGTGCCTGCATTGTTCGGCTATATAAGGGCAAAGGAGATTGAAATAAATGCCGCAACTTGAGAGGTATCAGTCTGTTATGTGTTGTTGGTAAGTTGTACGGTAGAGTGCTGATCAAAAGGATTAGAGACAGTACGGACTGCACAATTGGAGAGGAACAGTGTGGCTTTAGGAGTGGTAGAGGGTGTACCAATCAGATTTTTGCAGTGAGATAAGTATGTGAGAAGTACCTTGCCAAAGGAAAATATGTGTTCTGGGCCTACATGTATCTGGAGAAGGCATACGACAGAATTGACAGGGAAGCGCTGTGGAGGGTGTTGCGTTTGTATGGAGTGGGCAAACATCTATTGGAAGCAGTGCAGAGTTGCTATGCCGACAGCCGAGCATGTGTCAGAGTGGGGAGCGAGGTGAGTGATTGGTCTACAGTGAAAGTGGGATTGAGACAAGGCTGCATGATGTCTTGGCTGTTCAACCTCTATATAGATAGTGTGGTCAGGGAGGTGAACGCGAGTGTGCTGGGTCATGGCTTGGAACTGTTTGAAGCGCGTGGGCGGAGTTGGCAGTTGAGCCAGTTGCTATTTGCTGATGATACGGCCCTGGTTGCGGATTCGGAGGAGAAGCTATGTGGGCTAGTGTCTGAGTTTGTTAGAGTGTGTGAGAGGAGGAAGCTTCGAGTGACCGTGGGTAAGAGTAAATTGATGAGATGCTCGATGACTGTCGATGCGAGCAAAATTAGTGTCACCCTAAATTCAGAGCTCTTGGAGGAGGTTCAGTAAGAGTGTAATGAGCTGTTGGACGTTGCGGATGGAAGCAAAGAGAGGGCTCTATGAGGGTGTTGTTGTCCCAACTGTACGGAGCTGAGGCTTGGGGGTGAGAGCAGAGGAGAGAAGAAGGTTGAAGGTTTTTGAGATGAAATGTTTGAGGAGCATGGCTGGAGTAATCCTGAGAGACATTATCACCAACGACGTGGTTCGAATCAGAACTGGGATGGTGAAGAAGTTGGAAGACAGAGTGGATTCGCGTGTACTGAGAAAATTTGGGCACATGGAGAGGATGGATGAAGGGAGATTGGTGAAAAGGGTGATGAATGCGGAGGCGAGTGGTCGCAGGCCTAGTGGTAGACCAAAGTTGGGGTGGATGGATGGTCTGTGCAGGCGTTGGGAAGGAGAGACATGAATGTGGAGGTGGCGAGAGTGCGTGTAATGAACAGGCACGCCCTTGGCATCCCGCTGTTGGGATGGTTGTGGGTGGGGGGGGGGGGGGGGGGGGGGGGGGGGGTAAACCAGTGAAAACTGTTGGGCACTTCTGCTGATGAGGGATCCTCGGACTGCACTCGTGACCAAGAGTGTAGGTTGCGGTGGTACTGGCTGGACCCTTTAGCACAAAAGGGCTAAGTTGTGCGAGTGTGAGCATATGAGGGTGTGAGGCCGCACCTCCCTTTCTGGGGGATACGGCCTAGTGTCTGTATCTGTATGATACTGTCAGCGCTGTTTGCAAGCGTAGTGTTTGCTTGTTTGGAAAGAGAGGGGTTTGTTTCATCCAACACGTCCTTGACTGTCCTAATGTTGCTGCCATTCACTCGTTATATGTTGATGTCTGGGTTCTGGCTGTCGACTGTCCCCCATATTATGATGAGGTTTGCACCTCCTACTCATTCAGCTGATCTTGGCCTTTTGTTCATACTCTGAGGTGGTAATTTTAGGTGCCTTTACCCTGCTCTCCTTAGCCTGGCCTTTTGAGAATGTTTTGGTTGAATATGTATGCCTGGTGGATGTCTTTTTTTAGTATGTCTTCTCTGTTAGTCTGACACAATGGCTGACTGAGAGCACTTTCCTTGTAGGTGGTTCCATTTTGGACCTTTTCCTCACATCCAAGTTGGATAGGATGGGCAGTGATGAGGTGCTCTCCCAATTTCCTTGTTGGATGCTCTTGCCTATTGTGTGTGACTATTTTCTCCATGTGGATCTGGAGCGGCATGTCGACTTGTTTCACGGAGGAAGATACCTTTGGCATAGTGGAACATTTGTTCAATGCTCCTGATGTCCATTCTGATGGAGTTGGTTGATCTACATGTTCCAATTCACAATGGAGCCCAGTCTGTGCCGTGGTCTGTTTCTTGCCTAGCAGGACTTGTAGTGTGTGCGAGCTTCCTTTGGTAGAGGAGATCCTCGTTTTGTGCTGGCAATGGGCGTATTTAACGCCTTGAACCACCAGTATCAAAACTTTGCCATCCAGGGTTGTGCTCAGTCTGATGGACATCTCATCGATCAATTTTGCGAGTGTCAAAGCTCTTTCACTTGTAAATCTGCAATAAAAAGAAGGGTCGTTTGTCTGTTAGTCCTGTTCATGCTGCTGGTTGTAAGGATGTTGATGGCCCTCAGGTCATGTGTAAAATATTTGCTGATGCATTTGCGTCCATTTTTGTTTTGATGCTCCTCCTAATCTAGCTCCCAGTCAGGTCTTTCATGGGGGGGATGCCTGATCTAGATATTACTCATGCTCAGGTGCTTGGTGTGTTGTTGGCTCTAGATTCTTTGCCGGCAGTGGGGCCCAATAGCTTTCATCCTAAGCTTCTTAAAAATTGTTTGAGTGCACTGTTGGGGCCTTTGTTGATTCTGTTTGGAGGTAATTACTTTGTGGAGTTCTCCCATATATGTGGCTTGAATCAATTGTGATCCCCCTGTTCAAGGGCAAGTCAAGGTATGATCCTCCAAACTACTGGCGCGTCAAACTGACCTCTGTGTGCTGCAAGGGTTTGGAAAGTATTATTGTTTCCGGTCTGGTCGAGTTTCTGGATGGCAATGAGATTCTCTTCCCTGTCTGTTTGGATTTTTGAAAATTTCAGTCTACTGGGGATCAGCTTCTCAAGGCTTATTCGTATGTTTTGGACTGGGTGGATGATGGCTTTGTTGTGGATATTGTGCTTCTGGATTTTTCAAAGGCATTCAATGTTGTTGCTTGTGATGTGTTGATCACAAGCTGAGGGAGGTGGTAGTTGGGCCTGTTTAGCTTGGCTGGATTTGTTTGTTTTTGGCTGGTCGTTCTTTGAGGGTTGCTGTTGATGGGAGTTGTAGTGAGTTGAGGGAAGGGGTTAGTGGTGTTCCTCAAGGTTTGGTGCTGGGCCTTGTGCTATTTCTGATTTATGATAATCACATCACAAATGGAGTGCTATGTTCTTGATAAGCATTTGCTGATGACCACAAACTGTATCTTTGGTACAAGAGGGTAAAAGAGTCTGCAGTTGCAGACTCCTGTCAGATCTGGTCCAAGTCAGCGCAGTTGCTTCATCATGGAAATTTAGGCTGAACTCAGAGAAGTGGGTAGTGTTGAGGTTTGTTTACGGATTTGTTGAGTGCACTGACAAGGATCCACCAGCTGTTCTATTTGAGTGGGATTCTATTGAAGTTTGTTCAGTATCTCAAGGACCTAGGAGTGGTGGTGGATGTGAAACTACAATTCCACCATCATGTCAGAGAGATAGTGGGAAAGGCTTCTGTATTGGCCAACAACCTGCAGAGATCCACCATTTGCCATAGTCCTCACTTCATGGTGTCCCTCTCTGTGATGCACATCAGGCCTGTCATGGATTATTGTTCGTTGATGCGGAATGTAGCTTTTCTTGTGGATTTGAGATTGCTCGAGTCTGTGCAGAGGGGAATGGACAAAGAGTATGGATGATCTTGCTGAATTGGATTACTTTTCCAGACTGATGCAACTTGACTTGATATCTACAAGAATACGGGCTGGATTAAATACGGGTTGGATGGTGGCGGCTACCTTGGGGGTATTTTTGGGAGAGCTTCTAATGTGAAAACACGAGGCTATCCCTATAAGCTTTTGATCCCCGCTGGAAATACCGACATCAAGAAGAGATTTTTTGAAGCACTATGTGTTCAGTTGTGGAACAGTCATCCAAGTTTAATGGTGGAGTCCAATTCCCTGACTGCAGAGTTTCTGGGTGATTTTCTGATTGAGCTTGTTTAGGTTTAGGGAGGTCCTTCTGTAGCATGCTGATATCTCAGCTTTGGGATCAACCTGCTGGATGTGCCATGTCCTTGTGGGTGGTTGTGCCCTTCCTCTTTTTTTTTTTGGTGCTTGGGTGGTGCGTGTTTCTGTGTTTTGGTGTTACTGTTGTAGTGGGTTGTGATGTGGAGGTGTGTTTGTGTGTGTGTGCCTGAGTGGGTCATCTGTGTGCTTTTTTTTTGCCTTAATATCATTGTAGTGCTGGAGGGGTTGGTTGTGGTGTGTGTCTGGGTGTGTTCCGTCTTCATGTGCTTGTCTGTTGTACAGTGTGCTGTTTTATAATATATTTATTTATTTTTGTCATTCATACAGTTTGTTAATATGATGGCCGATGGTGTGCACTAATTTCAGTTCCTATACCTGTGTTAACATAGTTTTTTTTTTCATTATCAAGCTGGCGCGCGTAGCTGTGCTGGCCTCCCACCCGCTCTGTTGCCCCAGACTAGCTTGTGATGCTGCTGGAGGAGGCTGCAAAGATAAGAGCAGGACTAAGACAGCATATCATACATTTTAACTTGAACATCTAGCGCCACACGCCATCGCGGCCCTCACAGATATTTATAATTTCCGTACTACACAATACAACAATACCCAACATCTGGAAACAAGCTAAAATCATCCCCATCCTAAAACTCAACAAAGTAGTTACAGATCCAACCTCATACAGACTCATGACTCATTTCTCTCCTCCTGAACCGCTCGAAAATCTTGAAGACTGGTTATAAACAAAATTAATACACACATCCCACTCTCCCCTATGCAACATGGTTTCAGGGCTCAACACCCCACAACCTCACTCCTCACCAACCTCACCCAGACCACACATGAAGGCCTGAACAAGAAGAAGCCAGCCAAATGGACCCTGGTATGTGCTATCTATATTAGTAAGGCCTTTGACACAGTTTCAAGGCATGTCCTCATGAACAAAATACTCAACACACACATCCATCCAAATAACAAAATGTGGCTTGCTAATTTCCTCTCCAGTAGAGATGAACACACAGTCTACAAAAATAAGTCTTCTCAAACCCATCACTGCATTAATGGTATCCCACAGGGTTCTGTGGTTCCCAACGCCCTTTTTAAATGTCTACATGCACAACCTGCCCATTCCAACAGAACCCAACACACCCATCAGCTCATATGCGGACAATCTCACAATAATCAAACGACACCACAAACACAAGACTGCAGCTCGTGTGTGTGGTGTTCTCCTGGCCTTATGATCTGATAAGTACAGTGGCACCCAGGTCCCCCTGATCTAGTATCAAGAATATTAGCCATGGCAGAAAGGTCTTGAAAATTATTTGAATAAAAGAAGATTTGAGCAGATGATAGGGTTTTCCATCACGAAACTAATTGTTGAATTGGCAAGTGGGTACAAGAAAGGTGAAAATTTCAGGATCCCTTGAGGTTTCAAAGAGGAGAAGAATTGCTCCACAACTGCTTATGAGAAATGAAACTCCTACCAGTTAGCGTAATTAGTAGGGAAATGACCGATGAACATGAAACGCACAAATTCATCAATAGGCTGTTGACCTTTGAAGGCAATTACTCTAGTAGCTAAATAGTTGTAATGAACTCCTGTAACTAGAAGAAAACAACCTGCTGCCCTTAAGCATTTGGGAAATACAGCAAGACCCTTTCAACAGGTGAATAAAACTATAACATCAACAACGCTGCTCTGGATAATGGTAACAGCACCAGCATGAAACATGAACAGCAAGATCCTATGACAACACAAAATCATTGTTACAACAGTCATTCATGCATGCGGATGGTTCATATGATAGCCAATAGTGCGCACTAATTCCAGTTCCTATACCTGTGTTAACATTGCTGTTCTCAATAGCATACTGGCGCGCATGGCTGTGCTGACCTCCCCCGGCTCTGCTGCTCCCCACTTGCTGTGGGCCTGCTGGAGGAGGCTGCAAAGGTAAGAGACAAAGGTAAGAGATGAACACTATTAGTTTCTTAGACGCATTTGCTCAGTGTTCTGTCACAGTGACCAGCACCAGGTAACTGCTTACCTATTTAACACGTAACAGCCTAGGGAAATGTGATTTGGTTATCACCAGCACTAACCGGTCAATCCTCAGGAGTTCATCAACCTAAAAAAGAAACAGGTTACTAGGCAAGTTATCAAGAGTGGATTGCATGAGGATAATGATCACCAGTACACATGTAGTTACCTCCACCCACTGGCTCAAGAAAGTTCAGTGCACTACTGGGGTTTTATACCTGCTGGTATATGTTTCAGTCTCAATTGGAGGGAGCTAGCTAACATAACAGTGCATCCCCAACACTGATCTGAGGACACAATTTGGAAAAACACAACGATTAAACAGAGCTCCTCCAAGTACATTAGTTCAGGTACATGAAAGCACCATTGGGCATAAATTGTGGCACTAGTAAGAGTTTTTTTGTGATATTTTCAATTTAGGGTCCCATTGGCTTCCAATGCGCCAAGTCAATGTCCTCTATGCTGCAAACCATTAGCACGCTCAGCATTCCGCCCCCAAAAACCCACACACCCACGTCAGGTGACCGCAAAGGCGAGGGCAGATCCACAGAAGGCACAGCTGGAGACGACGACAGGTAGCGTCGCTCGGGAACGCCAGCGTCCCCAGGGGTACACCGCAGCAAAGAAGCAGCACAACGTCGAGGAGTAGTTGCCTCCAGACTTGCTCTCCTCTGCATCTCCGAGGCCAAAATTTTTTCCCTGCTGAACTCCTCCAGGCCCTGAATCACTGACCTCACCGAGCTAGGGCTGAAAGTGTCACCATCTCCACACGGGTCCAGCGTCACTGGACAACCACCGGAACCCACACTCCCACCAGCGGCCCTCAATAGACCAGAATCAAGCTCCACCCACTCATCACGACTCTTCCCTTATCCAATGTAGTGGTTGACTTTCACTTTTTCTTCTCGGAGGTCAACCACTTTGACATCTTACATCTTTTCTATCATGGCACCTCAACAAGTCTCCCTTCAAAACAACACTCCCCATACAACCACCAAACGTCCCACTCCACGCATTGCACCGCAGCAAGGGCCGGTATCAGAGTTATTATAACTTTATTTTTTTCAATAAATTTTATTATCTATAAGACTACAACATTAAAACAGTTGCAGCACAATAAAAGCAGTTTCAGCACAATAAAAGATTTGTCTTGTAGCCAGGGCATGAGAATCTTGCTTCCGTATCCACCGCGTGTCGTAGAAGGCAACTATAAGGGCGCCCCGTAGCTGGGAGTAGAATCGTGCTACCGTAACCCCTGTGTGCAGTAAAAAGCAACTAAAAGGGGCGGAGAGAAGAGGCTAGGAATCCCGTTCTCTTCGAAACCTTTCCTCAAAGACGGCAAGACGAGGGGGGGAAGAGAGGCTCAAGTCTCTCCAAACCCTATTGTTAGGGTTGCTGAATGTGCTTGGCTGTAGTACGAATGATGTAAAGAGGAGGGAGATTGGTGAGATGCTTTTGGGGAGGAAGTTTGATGTGTTTGCGTTGAGTGAGACAAAATTGAAAGGTTAGGGAGAATGTGAGTTTGATGGGGTTAGTGGAAGAAAGTCTGGTGTGGAGGAAGGTTAGGCACGAAAAGGTGTGATTTTGATATTGACTGATTGGTTGACTGGTAATATTACCAAGGGGAAGGAGGTGTCTTCAAGATTGATGTGGGTGAATTTCAAGTTAGGCTTAGAAAGATGGGTTTGTGAGTGCTTACAGACCTGGCAGCAAGAGGAGTGATGAGGAGAGGGAGCAATTCTGGACTGACCTGAGTGAGTGTATCGAGAGTTTTGGAGGTCATTTCAATGTAATTGTACTGGGTGACCTTTAGGCGAGAGTTGAAGATGTAGTGGTGGAGAATGTGATAGGAAGGTATTGCAATCCCGGTAGAAATGACAGTGGAGAAAACCTGATAGGTCTGTGTATGGAGCAGGAGTTAGTGGTTGGGAACAGTTTGTTCAAGAAGCGAGATATCTACAAGTACACATGGGTAAGGATGGCCCATGGTGAAGTGCTGGAGAGAGCACTGATGGATTTTGTGCTGATATCGAGGAGCGTGGTGGGGAAGCTGTTGGATGTGCGGGTGTTGAGAGAGGAAGGGTGGAGGAGTGTCTGACCATCTGCTGGTGGAAGGTAGATTGGGATTGGAGCAGAATTTGGAGGGCAACAAACGAGTGGGAGGAGGAAGAGAGGTAAAGTGAGTGGACTGAATGTGAGAAGTAAAGCCGAGGAGTTCCAGCAGGCGTTGAGGGAAGAAGATAACAACGTGAGAGGACAGGACCTGAGACATGTGGAGGAAGAATGGGAGGCATTAAGGGATGCGTTGCTGAGATGTGCGAAGAAGGTGTGTGATGCGCGCCGTGTGGGCGGGTGCAGAAGGAAAGGTTGAAAGTGGTGGAACGAGGAGGTCAAACTGGCGGTGGCACAAGGAGGTCAAACTGGCGGTGGCACGGGAGAGAGAAGCGTTTGAGGAATGGTTGCAGGTGAAGTCGGTGGTAGCTTATGAAAGTATAAAGAGAAGAGAAACGAGTTGAAGCGGGTGCTGAGGAGAGTCAAAAGGGAGGCTGATGCCTGGTGGGGCAGATGGTTGTGCCAGAATTTTGAGGAGAACAGAAAGATGTTCTGGAAAAGGTTGAGAGGGTGAGAAAGGGAGAGACCAGAGAGGAGGAAGTGTTGAAAAATAAAAATGGCCAGCTGTTGTTGGAAAGTGGTGATGTACGGAAGAGGTGGGCCGAGTATTTTGATGAGTTGTTGAATGTCAAGGATGACAGAGAGGCTGACATTGTTGCTGTTGGTGGTGGTGCTCGGATGCCAGTTTACAGGAGGCGGTGGGCATGATGAAAGCAGGAAGCCCCTGGTTTGGATGGCGTTGCGACCCAGTGCTTGAAGAAGTGTGGAGTATTGATTGTCGAATGGTTGGTGAGGTTACTGAACTTTTGTTTTGTTCCAGGCGTGGTACCGATTCAGTTGCGCAGTGCCCGCATTGTGCCGCTTTAGTAGTGGCTGACCCGGATAACAGCACAAGACTAATTCGTTATCTCCAGGGTCCTCTGGCAATTGGCTCCAGAACTGTGCTTTTATTCTATCGAGTATCAGGGACAGGTACAGAATGCAAACTCAAGATTTTCATATACATACTCCTTTATTTTAAACTCTGAGTTAAAACATAGTAACTTGTGCCACTAAAAACAGGGGGGGCTGAGACCAGAACTTCTGGGGAAGTTCAGAAACTCAGCTGCAAATGAATGAGAAGCAGAACAAGGTATCAGACACAAGTAAAAACTACCTATTTTAAAAATGAATGCATGAAAAGGTAAGAAGATAAAAATATCTCTGTTACACATATGACACAATATAAATCAACCAATTTATATGCTCCAATATATACATATATACAAAACTCAGAATCGTTCAAAAATAAAGGAATACAAACTTTTACTTTCATAAGAAAAGAGTTAACACACAGTAAGATATATAAACTTAGATACCACCACAACTGAATAAACCACACTGTTATTATATTGATATATGCATATCAAAGTATATACATTATTATGCCATGTTCTATCAACTTGACCAATAGGAAGCACCAACATCCATCAGCACCGGCAGTGCAATCTTACCTGGTCCTGCACTCCTGGAGGGCTAGGACCACAACCCAACCAGCTACTGCAAGCGGCAATCTGAGCTGGCACAATGGGCAACCAATGTTACAAACAGCCATGGTTGAATAAATACAAACACATTTACAGTTTACACACAATACATCATTGAGCAATAAAATACAACCACTAACAGTTCCATCAGGTAGTAATTCTATTATACTCAACATAACTGCAGCTTATACCAGTACATTATTCAACTCAAGCACAGCTCCACAGTCACCAACATTTGCTAGGATATAAAGATGGTCCAGCAATATCGACTAATCAATCACCTTATCCAAGGGGAGACGTGAGGCACCATGGATAGCTGCAAGCTTGAGGTGCTCAGTGATCAGCAACAGTGCGGAGTATGCTACTGCACAAAAATGACCAAATATTGGCATAAATACAAAAATTGGCAATAAATAGGTAAAATGCCCCAGACTTTATAAAAGAGGGAAAAAGGTCTACAAAATTGACAGAGGTTCCAAGTTCAATTATAACATGAGCACAACACAACAGACCCATGCTCAGGTCAGCTTTTTGCATGTACCCATTGAAGGACCTACAACCAAGGTGATGCACTTTGATTACCATCTGCAACACATCTTCTGTATCTATAGGCATTTAATCTTCTTTCCAGGAGATGGAAAAGCTGACAAGCCGATGGTGAGGCAGTCAGGCAGATCCACACTCGGAAGAGATGCCAATCCTCTGGAGACGGCCAGCAACCACCCAGAACAGCAGGCACCGGAAACCTGTGCAAGCTGCAACAAGATGCCCACCATTATCAGCAAAACATCGGATCCCAGAACCTACAACCACAAGGAACAGCCAACCAACTGCCAGAAAATCGCACCAGAAGGCAATATACATCATTATAGTTGCATTTCATACATAAATCGTATTTGCAGTGTCATCTCTAGCTCATAGCACCCATAAGATTATAATCAATTATGATGCAAAACTTTTCTTACGTATGAATCTTTTCTTTTAAAATAACACAAGTTCCTCAGAATACCTATCAGCTAACATTGCACAAGAATTATTGCTGAAAAAGCATTTATCACTATGCATGGAACAGCAAGCAACTCCAAAGGAACCACCAGAGCAACACTCACTACTCACCTCAGGATGTGTCTTCAGAGTCACTATTCCATAGTACTACACATCAGTGTGATAACACATCACTGCCACTTTTTAGATAGCTTTACAACACTTATGGAATTGATCTGCACAACCTAGAATAAAAAAGGATCAATTGCAGAGTGGAAATCACAATTGGAACAGTATAACAATAAAATGCAATACACTACTACACCGCTATATAAGGACAAAGGAGATTAAAATAAATGCTGCAACTCGAGAGGTATCTCACCTTTGTATCTCACCTTTGTACCTTTGTATCTCAGGAATTGTGTCTTAACGCTCCCGTGCCACATAATAACTGCTAGCAGTTTATCAAATAAATATTTAGCTCACTACATTTACTCCACTGGAATTGTGTCTTAACGCTCCCGTGCCACATAATAACTGCTATTTGAACAGCTATTTGAATTTTCACTGTTCCCTTTACCACGTTTTACTGATGTTTTAAGAGGTCACATACTGATCAGTGTTTTACCAAATGATGCCGCTTTTATTGTTGGAAAAAAAAGAAAAAAACATTTTAATGTTGTTGGTTTTTTCTGAAAATAAACCCTTTTAAAAGCGTTAATAAACAACTCTGAAATTGAAG
>SDVV010012206.1:0-15548 GCA_016164225.1 Gammarus roeselii
ATTTTCTAGTGGGCCAATAAGATATTAAAAACGTGGGGTTACGCCCCTCCGAGGGTGCCGTACGGTAAAGCTACTCTCTGATTGGACAATTTCCTTCAACACATTTTACGGTAGCGCCTGTCACTTCCCGGCAGAAACAGGGGCACCTCTCGAGAAACGGGCAGTGTAGAGTTTGGCACTGTAGGGTAAACATCTCATTCACAACGCACCGTCTTTTTGTCTATTCTAATCGCCTATAATGATTTACCTCCGCGTTCGTGCAATTGTTGACTTATTCAGATATCATAACAGCTACACAATATCAATCATGCACCTTAACTTGTAGCTGCTCGTATTATAGTGTCACCAACCAATATCATTGATTTGTGAAGTTCCCTGCACAATTATTATTGTTACCTTATGTAAAATAATATGATAAAAACATTTTTGTCTTCCTTACAACCTTGCCTCACCTTTTAACGTATTTATAGTAACCTTTATACGAAATTCGTATCAACCGAAGTAGTTCATGCGTGTTAAGAGGTCACTGATCACCGGAGGAGTTAATGCGTGTTAAGTGACCGTTGATCACCGAAGGATTTCATGCGTGTTAGGAGGTCACTGATCACCGAAGGAGGTCATGCGTGTTAAGAGGCCACTGGTCACCAGAGAAGTTCATGCGTGTTAATAGGCCTCTGATTACCGAGAGTTCATGCGGGTTAAGAGGTCACTGATCACCAAAGGAGTTCATGCGTGATAAGAGGCTACTGATCACCGAAGGAGTTCATGCGTGTTAAGAGGCCACTGATCACTGGAAGAGTTGATGCGTGTTAAGAGGCCACTGATTACCGAGAGTTCATGCGTGTGCAGAGGTCACTGATCACCGGAGGAGTTCATGCGTGTTAAGAGGCTATTGATCACCGGAAGAGTTCATGCGTGTTAAGAGACCGCTGATCACCGAAGGAATTCATGCGCGTTAAGAGGCCACTGATCACCGAAGAAGGTCATGAGGGTTAAGAGGCCACTGATCACCGAATTAGTTCATGCGTGTTAAGAGGCCACTGATCACTGGAAGAGTTGATGCGAGTTAAGAGGCCACTGATTACCGAGAGTTCATGCGTGTTAAGAGGTCAATGGTCACTGGAGGAGTTCATGCGTGTTAAGAGGCTATTGATCACAGGAGGAGTTCATGCGTGTTAAGAGGCCGCTGATCACAGAAGGAGTTCATGCGCGTTATGAGGCCACTGATCACCAAAGGAGTTCATGCGTGTTTGGAGATCACTGATCACCGGAGGAGTTCATTCGGTTTAGGAGGCCGTTGATCATAGAAGGAGTTCATGCGTGTTAAGAGGCCACTGATCACCGAAGGAGTTCATCCGTGTTAAGAGGGCACTGATCACCAAAGGAGTTCATGCGTGTTTAGAGGCTACTGATCACCGGAGGAAGTCATGCGTGTTAAGAGGCAATTGATCACCGGGAACTTCATGCGTGTTAAGAGAACTCTGATCACCGAAGGAGTTCATGCGTGTTAAGAGGTCACTGATCACCGAAAGAGTTCATGGGTATTTGGAGATCACTGATCACCGAAGGAGTTCATGCGTGTTAAGAGGCTATTGATCACCGAAGGAGTTAATGCTTGTTTAGAGGTCACTGATCACGGAAGGAGTTCATGAGTGTTAAGAAGCCACAGATCACCGAAGGAGTTCATGCGTGTCAAGAAGCCACTGATCACCGAAGGAGTTCATGCTTGTTAAGAGGCCACTGATCAGCGGAGGAGTTCATGCGTGGTAAGAGGCCACTGATTATCGAGAGTTCATGCGTGTTGAGAGGTCACTGATCACCAAAGTAGTTCATGCGGGATAGGAGGCCATTGATCACCGAAGGAGTTCATGCGTGTTAAAGGGCCACTGATCACCTTAGGAGGTCATGTGTGTTAAGAGGCCACTGGTCACCGTAGGAGGTCATGCGTGTTAGGAGGCCACTGATTGGCGAACGAGTTCAGGCATGTTGAGAAGCCACTGATCATCGAAGGAGTTCATGCGTGTTAAAAACCACTGATTACATTGAGTTCATGCGTGTTAAGAGGCCGCTGATCACCGAAGGAGTTCATGCGTGTTAAGAGGCCTTTGATTACCGAGAGTTCATGAGTGTTGAGAGGTCACTGATCACTGAAGGAGTTCATGCGTGTTAGGAAACCACTGATCACCGACGGAGGTCATGCGTGTTAAGAGGCCACTGATCGGAGAAGGAGTTCTTGCATGTTAAGAAGCCACTGATCATAGAAGGAGTTCATGCGTGTTAAAAGGCCACTGATTACCGTGAGTTCATGCGTGTTAAGAGGCCACTGATCACCGGAAGAGTTCATGCGTGTTAAGAGGCCACTGATTACCGAGAGTTCATGCGTGTTGAGAGGTCACCGATCACCGAAGGAGTTCATGCGTGTTAAGAAGCCACTGATCACCGAAGGAGTTCATGCGTGCTAAGAGGTCACTGATCACCGAAGGAGTTCATACGTGTTAAGAGGCCACTGATAACCGAGATTTCATGCGTGTTAAGAGGTCACTGATCACTGGAGGAGTTCATGCGTGTTAAGAGGCCACTTATCACCGTAGGAGGTCATGTGTGTTAAGAGGCCACTGATCAGAGAAGGAGTCATGCGTGTTAAGAGGCCACACACTGATCACCGAAGGAGGTCATGCGTGTCAAGAGGCCACTGATCAGAGAAGGAGTTCATGCGTGTTAAGAAGCTACTGAACTCCGAAGGAGTTCATGCGTGTTAGGAGGTCACTGATTACCGAAGGAGATCATGCGGATGAGATGTCACTGTTCACCGGAAGAGTTCATACGTATTCAGAGGCCACTGATCACCGAAGGAGTTCATGCGTGTTAAGAGGGCACTGATCTCCGGAGGAGTTAATGCATGTTAAGAGGCCGATGATCACCGAAAATTTCATGCGTGTTAAGAGGCCACTGATCACCGCAGGAGGTCATGCGTGTTAAGAGGGCCTCTGGTCACCAGAGGAGTTCATGCGTGCTAATAGGCCACTGATTACCGAGAGTTCATGCGTGTTAAGATGTCACTGATCACCAAAGGAGTTCATGCGTGTTAAGAGGCCACCGATCACCGAAGGAGTTCATGCGGGTTAAGAGACCACTGATCACCGAAGGAGGTCATGCGTGTTAAGAGGCCACTGGTCACCAGAGAAGTTCATGAGTGTTAATAGGCCTCTGATTACCCAGAGTTCATGCGGGTTAAGAGGTCACTGATCACCAAGGGAGTTAATACGTGATAAGAGGCCACTGATCACCGAAGGAGTTCATGCGTGTTAAGAGGCCACTGATCACTGGAAGAGTTGATGCGTGTTAAGAGGCCACTGATTACCGAGAGTTCATGCGTGTTTAGAGGTCACTGATCACCGGAGGAGTTCATGCGTGTTAAGAGGCTATTGATCACCGGAAGAGTTCATGCGTGTTAGGAGGCCGCTGATCACCGAAGGAATTCATGCGCGTTAAGAGGCCACTGATCACCGAAGGAGTTCATGCGTGTTAAGAGGCCACTGATCACTGGAAGAGTTGATGCGTGTTAAGAGGTCAATGATCACCAGAGGAGTTCATGCGTGTTATGAGGCTATTGATCACTGGAGGAGTTCATGCGTGTTAAGAGGCCTCTGATCACCGAAGGAGTTCATGCGCGTTATGAGGGCACTGATCACCAAAGGAGTTCATGCGTGTTAGGAGATCACTGATCACCGGAGGAGTTCATGCGGTTTAGGAGGCCGTTGACCACAGAAGGAGTTCATGCGTGTTGAGAGGCCACTGATCACCGAAGGAGTTCATCCGTGTTAAGAGGGCACTGATCACCAAAGGAGTTTATGCGTGTTTAGAGGCTACTGATCACCGGAGAAAATTATGCGGTTTAAGAGGCTATTGATCACCGGGAAGTTCATGCGTGGTAAGAGAACTCTGATCACCGAAGAAGTTCATGCGTGTTAAGAGGCCACTGATCACCGAAGGAGTTCATGGGTATTTGGTGATCACTGATCACCGAAGGAGTTCATGCGTGTTAGGAGGTCATTGATCACCGAAGGAGTTATTGCTTGTTTAAAGGTCACTAATCACGGAAGGAGTTCATGAGTGTTAAGAAGCCACAGATCACCGAAGAAGTTCATGCGTGTTAAGAGGCCACTGATCACCGATGGAGTTCATGCTTTTTAAGAGGCCACTGATCAGTGGAGGAGTTCATGCGTGGTAAGAGGCCACTGATTATCGAGAGTTCATGCGTGTTGAGAGGTCACTGATCACCAAAGTAGTCCATGCGGGATAGGAGGCCATTGATCTCCGAAGGAGTTCATGCGTGTTAAAGGGCCACTGATCACCTTAGGAGTTTTTGTGTGTTAAGAGGCCACTGGTCACCGTAGGAGGTCATGCGTGTTAGGAGGCCACTGATTGAAGAAGGAGTTCAGGCATGTTAAGAAGCCACTGCTCATCGAAGGAGTTCATGCGTGTTAAAAACCACTGATTACAGTGAGTTCATGCGTGTTAAGAGGCCACTGATCACCGAAGGAGGTCATGCGTGTTAAGAGCCATTGATTACAGAGAGTTCATGCGTGTTAAGAGGCCGCTGATCACCGAAGGAGTTCATGCGTGTTAAGAGGTCACTGATCACCGAAGGAGTTCATGCGTGTTAAGAAGCCTTTTATTACCGAGAGTTCATGCGTGTTGAGAGGTCACTGATCACTGAAGGAGTTCATGAGTGTTAGGAAACCACTGATCACCGACGGAGGTCATGCGTGTTAAGAGGCCACTGATCGGAGAAGGAGTTCTTGCATGTTAAGAAGCCACTGATCATCGAAGGAGTTCATGCGTGTTAAAAGGCCACTGATTACCGTGAGTTCATGCGTGTTAAGAGGCCACTGATCACCGGAAGAGTTCATGCGTGTTAAGAGGCCACTGATTACCGAGAGTTCATGCGTGTTAAGATGTCACTGATCACCAAAGGAGTTCATGCGTGATAAGAGGCCACCGATCTCCGAAGGAGTTCATGCGTGTTAAGAGACCACTGATCTCCGATGAAGGTCATGCGTGTTAAGAGGCCACTGGGCTCCGGAGGAGTTCATGCCTGTCAAGAGGCCACTGATTACCGAGAGTTCATGCGTGTTAAGAGGCCACTGATCATCGAAGGAGTTCATGCGTGTTAGAAGGCCACTGATTACCGTGAGCTCATGCGTGTAAATGGCCACTGATGACCGAAGGATGTTATCCGTGTTAAGAGGCCTCTGATTACCGAAGGAGTTCATGCTTGTTAAGTGGCCACTGATCACTGGAAGAGTTCATGCGTGTTAAGAGGCAACTGATTACCGAGAATTCATGCGTGTTGAGAGGCCACTGATCACCAAAGGAGTTCATGCGTGTTAAGAGGCCACTGATCACCGGAGGAGTTCATGCGTGTTAAGAGGTTTTTGGATCACCGCAGGAGTTCATGCGTGTTAAGAGGCCGCAGATCACCGAATGAGTTCATGCGCGTTAAGAGGCCACTGATCACCGAAGGAGTTCATGGGTATTTGGAGGTCACTTATCAACGAAGGAGTTCATGCGTGTTAAGAAGCCACTGATCACCGTAGGAGTTCTACGTATTTAGAGGCCACTGATCACCGAAGGAGGTCATGGGTGTTAAGAGGTCACTGATCACCGAAGAAATTCATGCGTGTTAAGAGGCAACTGATCACTGAAGGAGTTCATGCGTGCTAAGAATCCCACTGATCACCAAAGAAGTTCATGCGTGTTAAGAGGCCAGTGATCACCGCAAGAGTTTATGCGTGTTAAGAGGCCACTGATCACCAAAGAAGTTCATGGGTATATGGAGGTCACTGATCACCGAAGGAGTTCATGCGTGTTAAGAAGCCACTGATCAACGAAGGAGTCCATGCGTATTTAGAGGCTATTGATTACCGAGAGTTCATGCGTGTTAAGAGGTCACTGATCACTGAAGGAGTTCATGCATGTTAGGAGGCAACTGATATCTGAAGGAGTTCATGCGTGTTAAGAGGCCTCTGATCACCGAAGGAGTTCATGCGTGTTAAGAGGCCACTGATCACCGAAGGAGCTCATGGGTATTTGGAGGTCACTGATCACCGAAGGAGTTCATGCGTGTTAAGAGGACACTGATCACCGATGGACTTCATGGATATTTGGAGGTCACTGATCACTGGAAGAGTTCATGGGTGTTATGAGATAACTGATCACCGGAGGAGTTCATGCGTGTTAAGAGGCCGTTGATCACCGAAGGAGCTCATGCGTATTCAGAGGCCACTGATCACCAAAGGAGGTCATGCGTGTTAAGAGGCCACTGGTCACCAGAAGAGTTCATGCGTGTTAATAGGCGACTGATTACCGAGAGTTCATGCGCGTTAAAAGGTCACTGATCACCAACGAAGTTCATGCGTGATAAGAGGCCACTGATCACTGAAGGAGCTCATGCGTGTTAAGAGGGCACTGATTACCGAGAGTTCATGCGTTTTAAGAGGTCACAGATCATCAAAGGAGTTCATGCGTGTTAGGAGGCCACTGATTACCGTGAGTTCATGCGTGTAAAAAGGCCACTGATCACCGAAGGAGGTCATGCGTGTTAAGAGGCCTCTGACTACTGGAGGAGTTCATGCTTGTTAAGAGGCCACTGATCACTGGAAGAGTTCATGCGTGTTAAGAGGTTACTGATTACCGAGAGTTCATGCGTGTGTAGAGGTCACTGATCACCGAAGGAGTTATTGCGTGTGTCGAGGTCACTGATCACCGAAGAAGTGCATGCGTGTTAGGAGGCAACTGATCACTGAAGGAGTTCATGGCTGTTAAGAGGTCACTGATCACCGGAGGAGTTCATGCGTGTTAAGAGGCGTTGATCACCGTAGGTGTTTATGCGTGTTGAGAGGCCACTGATCACCGAATGTGTTCACGCGTGTTAAGATGCCACTGGTCACCGAAGGAGTTCATGCGTGTTAAGAGGCCACTGGTCACCGAAGGAGTTCATGCGTGTTAGGAGGTCACTGATCACTAAATGAGTTCATGCGTGTTAAGTGGTCACTGATCGCCGAAGGAGGTCATGCGTGTTAAGAGGTCACTGATCACCGAAGGAGTTCATGCGTGTTAAGAGGCCACCGATTACCGAGAGTTCATGCGTGATAAGAGGTCACTGATAACCGAGAGTTCATGCGTGTTGAGAGGTCACAGATCACCTAAGGAGTTCATGCGTGGTAAGAGGCCACTGATCACCGAAGGAGTTCATGCGTGTAAGGAGGCCACTGATCACCGAAGGAGTTCATGCGTGTTAAGAGGTCATTGATCACCGAAGGAGTTCATGCGTATTATGAGTTCATTGATCAGTGAACTCTTAATACGCATGAAGAGGTCTCATGCGTGTTAAGAGACCACTGATCACCGAAGGAGTTCATGCGTGTTAAGAGGCCACTGATCAGAGAAAGAGTTCATGCGTGTTAAGAGGCCTCTGATCACCTAAGGAGGTTATGCGTGTTAACAGGCCACTGATCAGAGAAGGAGTTCTTGCATGTTAAGAATACACTGATCATCGATGGAGTTCATGTGTGTTAAAAGGCCAATGATTACCGTGACTTCATTCGTGTTAAGAGGCCACAGATCACCGAAGGAGTTCATGCGTGTTAAGAAGCCGCTGATCACCGAAGAACTCATGCGTGTTAGGAGGCCACTGATTACCGAAGGAGATTATGCGGTTAAGAGGCCACTGTTCACCGGAGGAGTTCATGCGTATTTAGAGGACACTGATCACCGAAGTAGTTCATGCGTGTTAAGAGGCCACTGATCACCGAAGGAGTTCATCCGTGTTAAGAGGGCACTGATCACCAAAGGAGTTCATGCGTGTTTAGAGGCTACTGATCACCGGAGAAAATCATGCGTGTTAAGAGGCCATTGATCACCGGGAAGTTCATGCGTGGTAAGAGAACTCTGATCACCGAAGAAGTTCATGCGTGTTAAGAGGCCACTGATCACCGAAGGAGTTCATGGGTATTTGGTGATCACTGATCACCGAAGGAGTTCATGCGTGTTAGGAGGCCATTGATCACCGAAGGAGTTAATGCTTGTTTAAAGGTCACTGATCACGGAAGGAGTTCATGAGTGTTAAGAAGCCACAGATCACCGAAGAAGTTCATGCGTGTTAAGAGGCCACTGATCACCGATGGAGTTCATGCTTTTTAAGAGGCCACTGATCAGCGGAGGAGTTCATGCGTGGTAAGAGGCCATTGATTATCGAGAGTTCATGCGTGTTGAGAGGTCACTGATCACCAAAGTAGTTCATGCGGGATAAGAGGCCACTGATCACCGAAGGAGTTCATGCTTGTTAAAGGGCCACTGATCACCTTAGGAGGTCATGTGTGTTAAAAGGCTACTGGTCACCGGAGGAGTTCACGTGTGTTAAGAGGCCACTGATTACCGAGAGTTCATGCGTGTTAAGAGGCCACTGATCATCAAAGGAGTTCATGCGTGTTAAGAGGCCACTGATAACCGCGAGCTTAAACGTGTTGAGAGGCCACTGATCTCCGAAGGATGTCATGCGTGTTAAGAGGTCCCTGATTACCGAAGGAGTTCGTGCTTGTTAAGAGGCCACTGATCACTGGAAGAATTCATGCGTGTTAGGAGGCCACTGATTACCGAGAGTTCATGCGTTTTTAGAGGTCACTGATCACCGGAGGAGTTCATGCGTGTTAAGAGGCTATTGATCACCTGAAGAGTTCATGCGTGTTAAGAGGCCGCTGATCACCAAAGGAATTCATGCGCGTTAAGAGGCCACTGATCACCGAAGGAATTCATGCGTATTTAGAGGCCACTGATCACCGAAGGAGGTCTTGGGTGTTAAGAGGTCACTGATCACCGGAGGAGTTCATGCGTGTTAAGAGGCCACTGATCACCTAAGGAGTTCATGCGTGTTAAAAGGTCACTGATCACCGAAGGAGTTAGTGCGTGTTTAGATGCCACTGATCGCCGAAGGAGTTCATGCGTGTTAAGAGGCCACTGATAACTGAAGGAGTTCATGGTTGTTAGGAGGTCACTGATCACCAGAGGAGTTCATGCGTACTTAGAGGCCATCGATCACTGGAGGTGTTCATGTGCGTTAAGAGGCCACTGATCAGAGAAGGAGTTCTTGCATGTTAGGAAGCCACTGATCATCGATGGAGTTCATGCGTGTTAATAGGCCAATGATTACCGTGAGTTCATTCGTGTTAAGAGATCACTGATCACCGAAGGAGTTCATGCGTGTAAAGAGGCCACCAATTACCGAGAGTTCATGCGTGTTAAGAGGTCACTGATCACTGAAGGAGTTCATGCGTGCTAAGAAGCCACTGATCACCGAAGGAGGTCATGCGTGTTAAGAGGTCATTGATCAGAGAAAGAGTTCATGCGTGTTAAGAGGCCAATGATCACCGAAGGAGGTCATGCGTGTTAAGAGGCCATTGATCAGAGAAGGAGTTCTTGCATGTTAAGAAGCCACTGATCATCGATGGAGTTCATGCGTGTTAAAAGGCCAATGACTACCGTGAGTTCATTCGTGTTACGACGCCACTGATCACCGGAGGAGTTCATGCGGGTTAAGAGGCCACTGATTACCGAAGGAGTTCCTGCGTGTTAAGAAGCACCTGATCACTGGAAGAGTTGATGCGTGTTAAGAGGCCACTGATTACCGAGAGTTCATGCGTGTTAAGAGGTAAATGATCACCGGAGGAGTTCATGCGTGTTAAGAGGCTATTGATCACCGGACGAGTTCATGCGTGTTAAGAGGCCGCTGATCACCGAATGAATTCATGCGCGTTAAGAGGCCACTGATCACCGAAGGAGTTCATGCGTGTTAAGAGGCCACTGATCACTGGAAGAGTTGATGCGGTTAAGAGGCCACTGATTACCAAGAGTTTATGCGTGTTAAGAGATCAATGATCGCCGGAGGAGTTCATGCGTGTTAAGAGGCTATTGATCACCGGAGGAGTTCATGCGTGTTAAGAGGCCGCTGATCACCGAAGGAGTTCTTGCGCGTTATGAGGCCACTGATCACCAAAGGAGTTCATGCGTCTTAGGAGATCACTGATCACCGGAGGAGTTCATGCGGCTTAGGAGGTCGTTGATCACAGAAGGAGTTCATGCGTGTTATGAGGCCACTGATCACCGAAGGAGTTCATCCGTGTTAAGAGGGCACTGATTACCAAAGTAGTTCATGCGTGTTTAGAGGCTACTGATCACCGGAGGAAATCATGCGTGTTAAGAGGCCATTGATCACCGGGAAGTTCATGCGTGTTAAGAGAAGTCTGATCACCGAAGGAGTTCATGCGTGTTAAGAGGCCACTGATCACCGAAGGAGTTCATGAGTATTTGGAGATCACTGATCACCGAAGGAGTTCATGCGTGTTGAGAGTCCATTGATCACCGAAGGAGTTAATGCTTGTTTAGAGGTCACTGATCACGGAAGGAGTTAATGAGTGTTAAGAAGAAACAGATCACCGAAGGCGTTCATGCGTGTTAAGAGGCCACTGATCACCGAAGGAGTTCATGCTTTTTAAGAGGCCACTGATCAGCGGAGGAGTTCATGCGTGGTAAGAGGCCACTGATTATCAAGAATTCATGCGTGTTAAGAGGTCACTGATCACCAAAGTAGTTCATGCGAGATAACAGGCCACTGATCACCGAAGGAGTTCATGCGTGTTAAAGGGCCACTGATCACCTTAGGAGGTCATGTGTGTTAAGAGGCCACTGATTACCGAGAGTTCATGCGTGTTAAGAGGCCACTGATTATCAAAGGAGTTCATGCGTGTTAAGAGGTCACTGATAACCGCGAGTTTATGCGTGTTAAGAGGCCACTGATCTCCGAAGGAAGTCATGGATGTTAAAAGGTCTCTGATTACCGAAAGAGTTCGTGCTTGTTAAGAGACCACTGATCACTGGAAGAGTTCATGCGTGTTAAGAAGCCACTGATTACCGAGAGTTCATGCGTGTTTAGATTTCACTGATCACCGGAGGAGTTCATGCGTGTTAAGAGGCTATTGATCACCGGAAGAGTTCATGCGTGTTAGGAGGCCGCTAATCACCGAAGGAATTCATGCGTATTTAGAGGCCACTGATCACCGAAAGAGTTAGTGCGTGTTTAGATGCCATTGATCGCCGAAGGAGTTCATGCGTGTTGAGAGGCCACTGATAACCGAAGTAGTTCATGCGTGTCAGGAGGTCACTGATCACCAGAGGAGTTCATGCTTACTAAGAGGCCATCGATCACTGGAGGTGTTCATGCGTGTTAAGAGGCCACTGATCAGCGAAGGAGTTCATGCGTGATAAGAGGCTGCTGATCACCGAAGGAGTTCATCCTTGTTAAGAGGGCACTGATCACCAATGGAGTTCAAGCGTGTTAAGAGGCTACTGATCACCGGAGGAAATCATACGTGTTAAGAGGCCATTGATCACCGGGAAGTTCATGCGTGTTAAGAGGCCTCTGATCACCGAAGTAGTTCATGCGTGTTAAAAGGCCACTGATCACCGAAGGAGTTCATGAGTTTTTGGAGGTCACTGATGACCAAAGGAGTTCATGCGTGTCGTGTGGACACTGATCACCGAAGGTGTTCTTGCGTATTTAGAGGCCACTGATCACGGAAGGAGTTCATGAGTGTTAGAAGGTCACAGATCACCGGAAGAGGACATGCGTGTTAAGAGGCCGTTGATCACCAAAGGAGTTCATACGTGTTAAGAGACCACTGATCACTGCAGGAGTTCAAGCGTGTTAAGAGGCCACTGATCACCGAAGGAGGTTATGCATGTTAAGAGAATACTGATCACCGAAGGAGGTCATGCGTGTTAAGAGGCCATTGATTACAGAGAGTTCATGCTTGTTAAGAGGCCGCTAATCACCGAAGGAGTTCATGCGTGTTAAGAGATCACTGATCACCGGAGGAGTTCTTGCGTGTTAAGAGGCCATTGATCACCGAAGGAGTTAATGCTTGTTTAGAGGTCACTGATCACGGAAGGAGTTTATGAGTGTTAAAAAGCCACAGATCACCGAAGGAGTTCATGCGTGTTAAGAGGCCACTGATCACCGAAGGAGTTCATGCTTTTTAAGAGGCCTCTGATCAGCGGAGGAGTTCATGCGTGGTAAGAGGCTACTGATTATCGAGAGTTCATGCGTGTTGTGAGGTCACTGATCACCAAAGTAGTTCATGCGGGATAAGAGGCCACTGATCACCGAAGGAGTTCATGCGTGTAAAAGGGCCACTGATCACCTTAGGAGGTCATGTGTATTAAGAGGCCACTGGTCACCGGAGGAGTTCATCTGTGTTAAGAGGCCACTGACTACCGAGAGTTCATGCGTGTTAAGAGGCCACTGATCATCAAAGGATTCATGCGTGTTAAGAGGCCACTTATTACCGAGAGTTCATGCGTGTTTAGAGGTCACTGATCACCGGAGGAGTTCATGCGTGTTAAGAGGCTATTGATCACCGGAAGAGTTCATGCGTGTTAAGAGGCCGCTGATCCCCGAAGGAATTCATGCGCGTTAAGAGGCACTGATCACCGAAGGAATTCATGCGTATTTAGAGGCCACTGACCACCGAAGGAGGTCATGAGTGTTAAGAGGTCACTAATCACCGGAGGAGTTCATGCGTGTTAAGAGGCCACTGATCACCAAAGAAGTTCATGCGTGTTAAAAGGTCACTGATCACCGAAGGAGTTAGTGCGTGTTTAGATGCCACTGATCGCCGAAGGAGTTCATGCGTGTTAAGAGGTCACTGATCACTGGAGGGGTTCATGCGTGATAGGAAGTCACAGATCACCGAAGGAGTTCATGCGTGTTAAGAGGACACTGATCACCGAAGGAGTTCATGCGTATTAAGAGGCCACTGATCACCAGAGGAGTTCATGCTTACTTAGAGGCCATCGATCACTGGAGGTGTTCATGCGTGTTAAGAGGCCACTGATCAGCGAAGGAGTTCATGCGTGATAAGAGGCTGCTGATCACCGAAGGAGTTCATCCTTGTTAAGAGGGCACTGATCACCAATAGAGTTCATGTGTGTTAAGAGGCTACTGATCACCGGAGGAAATCATGCGTGTTAAGAGGCCATTCATCACCGGGAAGTTCATGCGTGTTAAGAGGCCTTTGATCACCGAAGTAGTTCATGCGTGTTAAGAGGCCACTGATAACCGAAGGAGTTCATGAGTTTTAGGAGGTCACTGATCACCGAAATAGTTTATGCGTGTCGTGAGGCCACTGATCACCGAATCAGTTCATGCGTATTTAGAGGCCACTGATCACGGAAGGAGTTCATGAGTGTTAGGAGGTCACTGATCACCGGAAGAGGTCATGCGTGTTAAGAGGTCACTGATTACACTGGCCATCGATCACTGGAGCTGTTCATGCGTGTTAAGAGGCCACTGATCACCAGAGGAGTTCCTGCGTGTTAAGAGGCCGCTGATCACCGGAGGAATTCATGCGCGTTAAGAGGTCACTGATCACCGAAGGAATTCATGCGTATTTAAAGGCAACTGATCACCGAAGGAGGTCATGGGTGTTAGGAGGTCAATGATCACCGGAGGAGTTTATGCGTGTTAAGCGGCCACTGATCACCGAAGGAGTTCATGCGTGTTAAAAGGTCACTGATCACCGAAGGAGTTAGTGCGTGTTTAGATGCCACTGATCACCGAAGCAGTTCATGCGTGTTAAGAGGCCATTGATAACCGAAGGAGTTCATGCGTTTTAGGAGGTCACTGATCACCAGAGGAGTTCATGCGTGTTAAGAGGTCATTGATCACCGAAGGAGGTCATACGTGTTAAGATGTCACTGATCACTGAAGGAGTTCATGCGTGTTAAGAGGCCACTGATCACCGAAGAAGTTCATGCGTACTTGGAGACCATCGATCACTGGAGGTGTTCATGCGTGTTAAGAGGCCAATGATCACCGGCGGAGTTCATGCGTGTGAGAGGCTGCTGATCATCGAAGGAGTTCATCCGTGTAAGGAGGGCACTGATCACCAAAGGAGTTCATGCGTGTTAAGAGGCCTCTGATCACCGGAGGAAATCATGAGTGTTAAGAGGCTCTTGATCACCGGGAAGTTCACGCGTGTTTAGAGGCCTCTGATCACGTAAGGAGTTCATGAGTGTTAAGAGGTCACTGATCACCGGAAGAGTTCATGCGTATCAAGAGGACGTTGATCACCAAAGGAGTTCAAACGTGTTAAGAGGCAACTGATCACCGAAGGAATTCATGCGTTTTAAGAGGTCACTGATCACTGGAAGAGTTGATGCGGGTTAAGAGGCCACTGATCACCGAGAGTTCATGCGTATTAAGAGGCCAATGATCACGGAGGAGTTCATGAGTGTTAAGAGGCCACTGATCACCGGAAGAGTTCATGCGTGTTAAGAGGCCGTTGATCACCAAAGGAGTTCATACGTGTTATGAGGTCGCTGATTACCGAAGGAGATCATGCGGTTAAGAGGCCACTGTTCACCGGAGGAGTTCATGCGTATTAAGAGGCCACTGATAACCGAGAGTTCATGCGTGTTAGGAGGTCACTGATCACCGAAGGAGTTCATACATGATAAGAGGCCGTTGATCACCGAAGGATTTCATGCGTGTTAAGAGGCCACTGGTCACCGAAGGAGTTCATGCGTGTCAAGAGGTTGCTGATTACCGAAGGAGTTCATGCGTGTTAAGAGGCCACTGATCACCGAAGGAGTTCAGGAGTATTTGGAGATCACTGATCACCGAAGGAGTTCATGCGTGTTAAGAGGCCATTGATCACCGAAGGAGTTAATGCTTGTTTTTGAGGTCAGTGATCACGGAAGGAGTTAATGAGTGTTAAGAAGCCACAGATCACCGAAGGAGTTCATGCGTGTTAAGAGGCCACTGATCACCGAAGGAGTTCATGCTTTTTAAGAGGCTACTGATCAGCGGAGGAGTTCATGCGTGGTAAGACGCCACAGATTATCGAGAGTTCATGCGTGTTAAGAGGTCACTGACCACCAAAGTAGTTCATGCGGGATAAGAGGCCACTGATCACCGAAGGAGTTCATGCGTGTTAAAGGGCCACTGATCACCTTAGGAGGTCATGTGTGTTAAGAGGCCACTGATTACCGAGAGTTCATGCGTGTTAAGAGGCCACTGATCATCAAAGGAGTTTATCAGTGTTAAGAGGCCACTGATAACCGGGAGTTTATGCGTGTTAAGAGGCCACTGATCACCGAAGGATGTCATGCGTGTTAAGAGGTCTCTGATTACCGAAGGAGTTCGTGCTTGTTAAGAGGCCACTGATCACTGGAAGAGTTCATGCGTGTTACGAAGCCACTAATTACCTAGAGTTCATGCGTGTTTCGAGGTCACTGATCACCGGAGGAGTTCATGCGTGTTAAGAGGCTATTGATCACCGGAAGAGTTCATGCGTGTTAAGAGGCCGCTGATCACCGAAGGAATTCATGCGCGTTAAGAGGCCACTGATCACCGAAGGAATTCATGCGTATTTAGAGGCCACTGATCACCGAAGGAGGTCATGGGTGTTAAGAGGTCACTGATCACCGGA
>SDVV010012207.1:0-15548 GCA_016164225.1 Gammarus roeselii
GCTATCGGGGTGCCGTCGGGATGTGGAGGGAGAGAAGTGGTGATCGCCTTAACTTGGAGGGAAAGGACAAAAGTAAGCAGAAAGTAGGGGGCTTGCCTTTTATAGAGGTTACACTGAACGGTTTGCTCGTTGTTGCGGATCAGACCATAGTGGCAGCAACTCGCTACCACTATCAAATCCACGATGGGCTACTTACTTCCCGTCAGCTCAAGAGGTCTATGATCAAGCTGATGCCACAGACCATGCCTCTCGGTATTTGAGACTGCACCCTAACTCGACGTGGCGAGGTTCATGCAGCCCCTGTGCCATCATTTGGGGTCTCAACTAGATCCAGAGACACTGAGCATTGAGTTGCTCTGAGGGTGGGATCTAAAATCTGCCATCATCATCCATGTCGTTGCGGTCAGAGAATGGACGAGATGGGACTGCATGGACTATCATGTAGGTATAGTGCCGGTCGCTTTCTCAGACACTCTGCAATGAACGACATCGTCAGAAGATCTTTGTAGAAAGCGAGACTTCCAACGGTGTAGGAACCTTTGGGTTTGTAAAGAGGTGATGGCACGAGACCCGATGGCATCACAGTTTCCCCTTCAAGAATGGTAAGCTAAAGAGGCAGATACACGTAAGTGCAGGAAGTATCACGCTTCGACCCGACAGTTCCAATTTGAGTCAATAGCCTTGGAGACAACAGGGGTGTATGGCGAGTCAACTGGGCAAATTGTGAAGGAAATCTGACGTTGATTGGTGGAGGCAACTGGAGATTCACGAGAAATTATCTGGTTCCAGCAGCAGATTGGTTTGGCCCTACAAAGAGGCAACGCATTCAGCATCCTGTCAGCAGGTCTGGAGGCCGGGGAGAGGCTTCGGTGGGTCCGAGGGCACCCCGTCTGGGTGATCACATCCAACCCACACACTTCGTTCCATAATGGAATTTCCTCTCTTCGAAGGTTATTTTTTTAATTTTAAAGATTTATATCCAAATAATTCCATTTTTAACATCTAAAATAATTTGCATTGTCTGTCAAATAAATAGTCTTGAAAGTTTGAGAATGACAACAAAAAGAAGAAAAAAATGAATAAAATTATTACTGAAAAATCCGAATGATGTCTTTCTTCAGAGTTGAGCTCTTTACTTGGTCTACTTTGTCAATCGAAATCATTCTTATATTATTACAGATAACCTAACCCGAAATTTGAACTCACTTGGTGAACTTCATCAAACTGTGGGAGCATTTGAGAGCAAGAAAGTTCCCCAGAATAGAGGTTTATTCGTCCCAGTAGTGACCACTGGTGAAAATAGGTATGTTTCTGGAATTTTAAACCAGTTCAGAGGGCCCTAATTACCTTTTCTTTTGTTGCGTAAGGGCGATGCAAGTATTATGTAACTGTCATACTATGAAAAAAATATCAATCCGTAGCAATTTTTTTTTTATATTGTCTCTCGTCTCAGCAGCGGCTGCGATGCCGCCGTCAGATGAAGACAGGGGCTTTTCAGGGACCGGAAGGCATGGAGAAAGAGCCGCGATGGAAAAGATTTCAGGGAATTTTCCACATAATTCCTTCAATGAATTATGAGAGTTGTTGACAAAATGCCAGGCTACCACAATATTTTTGCCTTGAAACGTAAAGTCAAATTCAATTTGATATCGAAACATTTCAGTTGCCGACTTAGAGATTTAAATTATTTGTTAGCAATAACAGTTATACCTGATGCAGCTTGGCAAACTTCCAGGGATTTAGAAATATGCAACGAAAACTCTATATGAACCAATAAATTTGTTTCCTTGTTATCAATCTCAATATAGTTACCCGTTTGATGAGTAATATATATATTCCAGTAAGCTGATCGGGGCTTACTGGAAGCGGTCATGATTGGAAACGGCGGACGGGCGCTAGCGATGAGCAACGACCGAAAACTGGCGGTGGGCAGCGACCGAAGACTTGAGAAGCCAGCGGTTGAAGGCTGGTTGCTTATCAGGCTAGGACAGGAGCATTCGGCATGCTTGAACAAATGCTATGATCCGTACACCTATCCCCCAATCATCTCACTAGGGTATCATTGGCATAGGAACAAAAAATGGAAGCACGGAAATTCAAAATTGGACCGAGTGTTGATTTGAATTAATATCTTTCATTTGGTAAGTGGACATCCTCGGAATCGTAATGTTACGCAAATGAAAATCATAGTAAAGATGAGTCATAAATTGCCTAAGGCTCTTAAGGCGGGATCATAAATAGGAAACCTTTCCCAAGTAATTCACTCATTTCAATATCTCTGCCGGATTGACATTTCCAAAGTTACAGTTACGTGACTTGAAGTTATAAATCTCCGGTAGAAAATAATTTTCCACTGCATCTGAAAACATGCAATATGAACAATCCGTGCCATTATGATTATGGAACAAAATTGAGTACTTATTAAAGAAACACTATAATATCGTAGGAATGGAAAAACATCCATTCGATGGAGTTAAACTAAAAATATCGATCTGAATCGCGGTGCAACGGTCAATTGTCTGCCGTGGATTCAATAGTGTACCTTTGTTGATTAAAAAATTAAGCATAATAATTGATTGCCAAACAAATCTACTGTATTTGTCCTACGATTTTCAATTTTATATCATGACCAAGTAATCAAACTATAAGTGTAGTTTCATAATTCAACACGGTAAACAGCTATATATTGTCAAGTCTAATTTTATTGAAAATGATTGAGTTAATATGTGTACCGTAAAATTCGTCGGATTTTAATATCAAATTTGCACCAGCTTGGTCAGAAATATTACTCACGTTTCGCCATTATTTCTCATTATTTCTCTGAGAATAACTTGTATAATTTTTTAATCAGCCAACCTTCTGCCGGGACAGAGCGATTCATTGACTCTATAACAATTCTCTTCAAGGCCTCATCTTTATTCGCGTTTCGATCCGTCACTAAAGTGGAAACGCCAAACGATCACGTTTTTTTTACCCTCTCTGGGAGTTTTCAAATCCCAAGGGTTCCATTAACAAAAAACGATCAATTTTGCTCCGTCAAAGTGACGTTTGGCGGGTAATTGGATCACGTCAGTAATTGGGTCAAGGTGAGTCGTGGAATTGGTTGATGAGCTCACCGTTAGATTAGTAAGGGCCAAGTGCTGATAGGCATCAACTTGGTTTATTTGATCGGTAAAATGTAAACAAATCATGTCGTTGTAATTTTGGCACATGAATGTTTCTGTTTTGGTGCAATAATTGTTACATATTTCAAGAACACCAAGCCCACCTGGAATATTTCTGGAGAGAATTGAGCCTGACAAATCGGATGATGGCCGAGCGGCGGCACGACGACTGCGCTGGATATTCACTGACTGATTATTACGATCAGAAGTTCTCGCTTTTATCCAAGGACGGATGAATTATTCATGAGCGGATCTTTAGCTTCTCTGAGCGCCTCATTGTTTAACATGTGGAAGTCGAGTGTTGAATCTTCGATTCGTGACTATAGAATTGAGACAATTTTGTGAACCGACGTCCCTGAATTCATGGTTTTAATATCACAGATTAACCGACTTAGGCAGTTGAATGAAATTTACTTTACATATCCGGGAAATAAAAATCGGACATCGTTTGCTAAATATTGCGAATTTATTCATGATCGCAAGTTCTGTTCTCCCTCTCAGACGGTAATGACTGTTTTCATTTATTGCTCCTTTTATTTCCATGTCGAATACTGAAGACTTGAACTACAGGAAACGGATTTACGACATCAGTTCTACTAGCAACTCCGCTGCTGATCTCCATCAAGAAATACATTATATTAAAAAGAAGAGTGCATAATAATTGGATCGGGTTGGATATTCATCTCGTTGAAAAACTTTGATGAGTCACTGGGCGTAGCCGGCATTTGCACCAACACTAAAACTGTGATTATCATTGAGGATCTTAGATGATAGTTCATTAAATTTTGTTATATACGATAAGAGTTTGAGTAAATATTGCAAAGTTGATCACCAGGATATAGTAAGTCAATCACAGATATTCTTCTGCCGATGTTGAATTTCATGTTATCACAATGTTTCTCAACGATCGCTCAGATGCGTCAATTAAAGGTCATTATGTGTGGTGGTGTTCCAGATTATTAACCTAAATTTCCTTAACAATTTCACGGTCATTCATGAACTGCTTGCCGCTAGAAGCTCCGACCACGGATATTTTTATGCGATATTTCTTCTTCCATTTCGTCCTACAATGGGGGTGGATTCGTATCCGGTGTTTGGCGAAGCGGTTTTTTGAACTGGTGACGTGATAACCGGAACAACAAAATTTAGTACAGGGTTCCAAATTGATAGTATCTTGATTAGTAAAAAGTTCTCGACCACTGAGGATACTAAAGGTTTTAGCTGCAGTTCCAAGAACTGTTATTTCCTTTACTTGGGTTATAATCTCTAACGAAGGGCACCTCAAAGCTAGCTCAAGCAAAAATATATTGGCATTTGAACATTTCTGTGAGCTGACCTCTCAGACGAATTTTAAAAATTGATTCCCTTTTATGTTTTTGTTGTTCTGTGCTGAATGCATTTCATCTAATTTTTATACACTCATTGATGATGGGACCAAAATTGTACTGCAAATCCCATGTGTGGCCTCCTACTAGTAGAGGAAATTTCCAAAGACGGATGAATGGTGCTATACCGCCTTTCATGATACTAGCTTCCACTTGGTTTTTTCACTTGAGATCTTGGTGAATAATATTCCGAGATGTCATTGTTGGTCCACTTTAGTCTTATATTGCTTGTCGGCTACTACGCAGTCAGAATATATGTTATAAAAAAATCCGCATAGCGCTGCTGCATTTCTTAACATTACCGTTTTTTTTACAGTTATCAGACTAGGCCACTGGTATATTAGGATCACGTTGGATCGCAATACGATCTCGCTCACAGTTCGCTTTGCGGCCGACTTTGACATCGTCCGCCAATGTTGATAACTTATGTTAATGATACCTACATTAAGGTCATTTATGCAGATTATGATGAGTAGGGGACAAAAAAACATCCTCTCGAGTACTTAAGATGTCACGGAAGCCATCTATCATTTTCCTTGATCATCATCAACACGTTGCTTGCGGCTCGTGAGCCAGTTGTGGAACCACTCGGCCACGTTCCCTGTCATACCGTGCACAGTTTTTTTTCAATTAGTGTTCATGAGAGGTCTTATCAAACGCCGTCTCAAAGTCAAAATAGATAATTCGACACCATTGGTTTCGAATATATCGGTTAACTTCATATAAGGATAAAGAAGATTGGCGTGAAGCATTTAAGATTGTTTCAGAGCAATGTTTGCTGTCCTAGATAAGGCGGTTTCTCTCCAGGTGACATAATGTAGTTGTTTTTAACCAGTGTTCCCATGTTGTTTCCCACTACAGATATGACTTTGAGTGGCCTCTAGTTACCTGGATATTGCATACTACCCTTCTTGAATGAGGATGTGATGCTTACTGTTTTCCAATCATGTAACCTAATTTTTCCTCATACACCTGCTGAAGATCTCCGTCAGCTACCTGCTTATCACTGCGGAGAAGTTCCCAAAACAATCTTAGGTGCAGTTTACGTGCTCCTGTAGACGAAGGAAATATATAATTTGCAAAGTTTTCTTGCACTATATCAACAAGAAAGATAATACTTATGCATCAGCTGTCATATTTTCCTCTATGAATTCATGTAATTCAGGTCCGGTGATATAGGGATGAATTCTGTTTGTGAATTTCATATATTACTGTTTCAAAATTCATGAATGCAGCACAAATCATGTATTTGTGCTTTCTTTTGTATCTGACAACGAGTGTTCATGAAAAACGACAAACCGTAATTACGAGCTGGCCTGTCATGCATCTGAATAAGCCGGCTCCTCGACTATCATTTTGTTGTGAAGGAAGGGGAAGGATTCGAGTGTTTCTTTATAACTGATTGCGCACTTTCAATTTACGATATTTCATCCTTATCATCGCGTATCATTCCGAAACCAAAGATTTGTTAGGCTTAGTTATGTTGAACACTCAAAAAATGATGACACACGTCGGATTTACTTTTGAACGAGCCAAATCATTATGAGGGAGGTGAAGGCAATTGTAATTAATCGTTGCTTAGAGGTGTTGACAGCGAATAAACGGAGTTGGCAGTTGAGTCAGTTTCTATTAGCGGATGATACGGTAGTGGTGGCGGATTCGACGTAGATGTTATGTAGGCTAGTGTCGGAGTTTGGTAGCGCGTGTGGAAGGAGGACGCTGCGAGTCAACGTGGGTGAAAGTAAATTAATGATATGATCGAGTTATGTAGATTCGAATAAATTCAGTGTCTTCCTAATGAAGTGTTTCAAGTACTTTGGCTCTCTGGTGGAGAACACTGAACTAGTGGAAATGGTTAGGTTGCGAGAGTAGGAAGGGTTTAAAGGGTTGGATGCACTGAAGATTTAAATGAACTGGAGCACGTTGGGATAGAACCAACAAGAGGGTTGTATGAGAGGGTAATTGTATCAACTCTGTTCTACGGAGGTGAGCCTCAGTGAAGAAGCTGACGCGTAATGCAAGGAAGTTTAAAACAACAGCTTCAGCCGTACAACATCTCCAGAAGTGAAGATCAAGCCTAGCATTCTTTCGTTTTTTATCAACCCTCAACAGTTTGCGAAACTTCAATACACCATCACGATCATATGACATAGGGACAGTATTTGATTTAGGAATGGAATTGGGAATACGTATTATTATCAAAAATGCGACACTAAAACTGTGATTATCATTGTCATGTGGAAGTGATTTCAAAACTTACACACTCTAACAAAAATAGCTTACCATGTCACTAAAAATTCTAGATAAAAAACGTACAGCAAAGAATTTTGGAACGGTATCTGAAGCATATCGAATCTAGAGTGGAAGTTAGGCTAGGCTTCATAAAAGACATTTGGAGCAACGTCTGAAGCATTTATTTTGATATCTGTGCAGCTTTTACAACCAACTTTTGAATAATCACTCGCTGAGATATAGTAAGCTAAAGAGCTCCATGTGGGGCAAACGTGATGACCCCAATGTGTGGGATTGGACATTATCATTCATTGGGCAAAACCAATCAACCAATTTCAAAGGATAATGATAACATTACGAGGCATGGTTGGAAAGTAGTGGCGATGTAATATCAAAATGTTCTCATAATACCTACTAGATTGATATTGGAATCGTCGTGTGAGCGTATCCCAATTCATAGCAGTCAAAACAATCACTCTTTTTCTCATTTTAATTTTGTGTTACATATTTTCAATGATTCAATTTACATCTTGTGTTGAACTGCAATTAATGAGTGCGTATTTGAAGATGACAAATATTTCAGTAGCATTGTTCCATGGAACGGACTATCCCCGCGCCTTTCATTTGAGTTAACAAGGGTTAACCGTGTGAAAGTTAATGTAGCACAGATGTTATTGATGGTTCACATAGCTATTCTGTTATGTTCATATCACTTGATTGGTCATATGATGAATATTTAAACGGACATTCTCATGAACATGAAAAGGTTTTTGCATATTCATTAAATTCTCTATCAAATGAGATGAACATGACACAGAGGCCCAATACAGCGATATGAAGATCTGTTTAAACTTTCAATACACAAGAGTCTGAATGAGATGAACATGACACAGAGGCCCAAACAGCGATATGAAGATCTGTTTAAACTTTCAATACACAAGAGTCTGAATGAGATGAACATGACACAGAGGCCCAAACAGCGATATGAAGATCTGTTTAAACTTTCAATACACAAGAGTCTGAATGAGATGAACATGACACAGAGGCCCAAACAGCGATATGAAGATCTGTTTAAACTTTCAATACACAAGAGTCTGGTACCGTTCAACAAGCAGCGTAAGAAAATAAGCCATAAATATGTTGCAGAATGTAACACAGGAAAAACATCGATACTGAGAGCAACCTTAACTGGGTTTCAGTTGAACGACTACTTTTACGTCACAAACTATAAATGAGTCGGTTATCAACTATAAAAGAAGTCGGTTATCAAACATGCAAGACAGTTATCCAGATTCCGACTGACTACAAGTACTGATAACAACTTAATGCAACTTATAGGATATATTTCACCCAATGAAAGAAACTATTCCAAACCTTAGGGTCATCACGTGTCCCTTACCTAAATCTCGTATGCTGAAGATGTCCCAACTCATGTATACTCGAGAGCTGTCTGCGTAAATATCGCGAATAAGTCCGGTTAGTGAAGATTATTCGTAATTAGTCAGTTTGATTGCCGTGCTCTGTCGCTAATTTTTTAGAATACATTCTTTATTTGTTCAGATAGGAAATCATTATCTTGTCCAAATTAATAATTTTGTTCATCCTGATAACTCATCAGTAATTTAGAAACATAAAGGCTAGGAATTGGAAACAGAGCTTTTCACGCCACGGGTTCGTTTGTTTATTGGTAACATATTATAAGTGCTAGTCAGGTTGGGTTGCTACGAATTGTTCGCTTCGAATGGAATTAACAAAAAATCATTCATTTTTGTAGGCATGTCATGACGAATTCGTCAGCGTATATCTGATTTTGTTTTCATTTGAAATGTTGTCAACTCTGTTACAGAAGGTCGTGAGGTGGATTACGCGAGATGGTTAGGCTTATAAAGAGACATTTGAGAGATTAATATGAGATCGCCGAGAGCCACTTCTAGATAAGTTGAGAGCTGGACTACTAAAAATCGTCAAGCTGACTAACTACAATGACATGATAGTTATGGAGTTAAACAGATTTTTTACCAACAAAAATTATGATATCTCCATAATAAGAGAAAATTGATCAAAACTATGATGTCATCTGGCTGTAATAACTTGCATACTATTTAATTTCTTTCCTCCAAAATAACAAATAAAGCTGCAGCAAAAATACAGAGTGAAACGCAAGCTCTGATCATTTCCTTGTGATTGGCATCCGATTCATCGGTGGTTGAAAGTAATTGCCGAAAAACAACAAAATAAAAGACAATATCATCATTTTGAAATGAATTGTGGGATAATAATTGCTAGTGTTGCCGTAAATGAAATTAGACGATTCGGCGCAGCGCTTTTTTTGCCCACAACTCGATTTGAGAGATAATCCTAAATTCGAACTGACAACCTGAATTATCCAGTATTTCCCGAACAATCATTCATTCCTAGGTTGACTGAAGCTAGCTGGAAGACAATATTTATTATTCCAATACTTGGATGTTCCTAATTTGATATTATTTAATTAACGATTAACATGTAAAAGTTTCTGATATCGCGACTTCACCTAAGAGGCACACATGGTAATTTCAATGAAGCCAGCTTACATCAAGTAGTTGTTAAGCTCGCCTCGATTACCGATGCTATGCAATTTACTAACTAGACGTTTGTGACCTTTATCAGATGCCATTTGAAAGTCCAAGTAAATGATATAGATTGTGCCGTTAATTTTAATTATATACATGAAAAAATAACAGGTTCGTAGGACAGGAACGGAGGTGTCGGAGCCATGATGAGAGTCGCCAATCAATTTGTGTGAATCTTGGAAACTTGTAATGTTAGCCGTTTACAAAATTTCCAGCCATTTGTCAACGGCTGAAGTGAGACTAATTGGACGGTAATTGCCGAGACACTATTTGTACCTTTTTTGAATTGTGTAACATTGGCCTCTTTCCATTTCGATATCATTTCTGTTATTTTTTTGATAAATATTCAGCGATATCGTTTCTTGTCTCTTTCAGAGTTTTGGTTTGAACATGGTCTGGACCTGGAGATTTTGTGACTCGCATTTTATCTATATATATTCCATAGCACCAACGGGAGAAACGTTAACTGTGCTGAGGGCCTCAATTCGTTATTCTGGCATGAGATACTCAGGATAAGGAATAGCCGGATCCTCTAACGTAAATAAAGAACAAAGGTATTCATTAAGTAAGACACTTATGTTGGTGTCGTCCGTTTCTAGCTCACCAACATTGTTCTCGAGAGGAAAAGTTACAGATCTTGATTTTTTTCTCGAAATATAACAAAAAAAGGATTTCGGATTAGTTTTGACGTTAGCGGCAAATTTCACTTCCGTAATCTGTTCTACTTACTCTTCTGGACCCTCTTTAGATCTCTTCTGCTGATGTTCTATTACATTTTGCGTAGTCGTCATGTGGATGTTTCTGTTGTATCGAGTTCATTGCTTTATTCCGTGACTGAATGCGCTGCAATATTCCTATCCAGTACTTATGCTTATTGACTGCTGTCCGCCTGATTTTGCGCGGGACATGCTCATATTCAATTGTAAGTGAATAGACATAGACATACAGCCGTTTCCCCCTAGTTAGGAGGGTGGCTAAGTTAGGCTGACACAGAGGGGGGAGGCGCCCAATCTCCCCGCCACAATTGTAAGTGCAGTCAAGAAATGTTGAGCGATTGATTGATATCTGTTCCGTGGCTTATATGTGCTGACGCCATTGACTCTTTTAGGCCATCAAAGGTAGCTAATCTAAAGATAGGGATATCTTCGCAGTTTGTTGACGTTTTCAACTCGAACTCTATCAAAAAACGGATACAGTTGTTATCGCTGTTTCCGAGTGGTTCGCCCATTTCGACATTCGTCACTTGAAAGTCGCTTGCACTAAATAGGAGATCAAGAATACTACAACCTCTTGTAACTGTCTTCACCGTTTGGGTCATGAACATATCGTCTGCTAAATCAATCAGACGTTGGCTAGAGGTAGTGCATTCGTGGTGCACCATAATGCCGCTTGACTGGAAGAGACTCGCTACGAGGACGACGAGGATGTGCTATTTTGCTGAACCGCCCTCACAAAAAAAACCTCACAAAAGTCGATAAAAGACATCAAATGCTGCCACTGGTGTAGATAATACTCTAGTACCGTGCATCACATACTTTCAACTGGGTGAAAAGATGATGATCGGACTACAATTATTACGGGAAACTAAATTAAGGCATATGAAGTAAGGCATATGAAAACTTTAGAAGAAGAATCCTACAGCTTTGTTTTGTGTGTGCACACAGCTCCAGTTTGAACGAATCAGAATATTTTTTCACGCAAATTGACTGATTTTGTGTGTTTCAAAACCTGATCCGGCTGCCATCTGACAAACATGTCATTCTCTGAAGATATAAATCCTTCCAGGCACCTCAACATTATACGCGTTGTTCGGATCAATGGTTGTCTAAGAGATGAAAATTACATGGATCCCAATAAATTTGTTCATTGATATAACAGTTCTAGGTAACCAAAGTAGCTCTAAATTGCTGAACTTACTATTATTTGTTTGTCTGCTCTGACCGATATTGTTTCAGGAATTAGAGGTGAAGCTTGGCAGTCCTCTCGAATAAAGCTACAACCGACATGTAGGGAAGGTCAGGTAGGGCATGATTCAAACAGCGTTAACGAGGGATGATTAATGGTTTTGAGAGGAAAAGAAGCCTACCTCGTCGTCTATAACGCCGTTTAACGAGATCTCATGTATATACCTTCGTTGTGATAAATAAACCTAATAATCTAGTCGGCACTTGTCGGTACGCGCAGGTCAGGTTTGCCTAGAGGGAGACAGTAACCTTCCTAACCATGCATACGTTTGTCTTTTTAATTGAAAGGACAGCGTACGTCAGTCGTCTGCGTTTATTTTTCGTATATTTCGACTTTCGCTGTGACACAGGCAGCTATTCACTGATCCGACTTTGAATTGGATTTAAGTGGTGTTGGTTGTATCATGGATACGAATCAATAGGCAACGGAAACTATTCTGATAATCTATAAATGACGGCCAAATAATAATAGTTGTATCCCTAACACATAGTACGGCCGTGGCAGAACTGTGTAATTCCAGTTCGAGTCCAATATTTAAAAGTGGAAGAATTTACTTTTTATTTCTGTTAGTTATCTCAGTTTCAAATGATATGATACGAAACTTACGTTTTGCTGGACAGTTCCATGAGCACATGTATTATTCGTAAATTTTAATTTCTAAAACTCGATACATGACATTGTTCATTATTACGGAGTCCCTCCGGAGGCAGTGCTGAGTTGCGGCTACCAGTCTCCATGGCAATAATCTTCCATGCTACTCCATAAACTCTTCGTGAAAAAGACAGGGGAAAGTGAGCAAGAACAGAACTATGTTTTAAGCAGACGAAATTCAACTATTGGCAAAACGATGATGACCTGCACCGTGTTTATGAACAAAGCTTTTGATGAGGAAATCATAGGACTTTGTTCAAAAAGTTAATTGCGAGAGGAACCCCTCGTCATATTGTGCACTTGCTTTTATTTTGGAACATGGAACATGAATTCCTAGTGCGGTGGGGTAGTTCGAAATCAGCCAATTATCATTGTAAACAAGGAATTAGGCAGCGGGGACAGCTACCCCCCTGTTGCACAACGTGAACACTGATGAGTTGAATTACTTTCCAAGTAGAGAAAACAAAAGGTGTCATGTCGAAAACTGCTGTGTTAAAAATCTTAGTTATGCAAATGATATGGTGTTGAGGGCACCGACTCTCTTCTCTCAGCAGTGCAAAAGCTTCTTGATATTTGCAGTAATTTCAGTCTACCCCATGACATTGTATAAAATACTGCAAAAACTGTATGTTTGCTGGTTAGACCGAAAGGTCCTAATTCCTTCCTATCGACTGAGATAAAACTTGGTTGTTTTGCACAGGACTATGTAGATTAACTTCAATATCTAGTGCATATCATCACAACAGATTGCACCGATGACAAGGATGTTGCAAAGCAAACAAGGCGGCAAGATGCAGTTGGCAACATGCTGATAAGAAAAATTTCGTTTTCAACAAGGGGAGCTAAAATCCAGCTCTTCAACTCATATTGTTACCTGACTTACTGTAATGCATTGTGGAGAAAATACTGACAATATAGCTTGAGGAAATTGACCGAGAGTTGTTATGACACAGTTAGATGGCTGATGCAGGTCCCTCACTCGACGTCAGCGATCATGTTTTTTTGCTGAAAATCAGTCAGATCAGTTCAAGATACTGTTCCATAAAGCGGCACACAGCCTTATGATTCCTCGTTGCAGTCTGCTCCTGTGCTGCGCTCTCTGCCTCGTTATTGTTAAGGAGATGGAGAGAATTGATGTGCACATTTTTAAAATAAAGCTGCACGCCTCAACTTGTTCGTAATTTTGTGTGGTAATTTAATCACTTTGTCCTCACTGTTACCCGTAAATAAGATGTCTCAATGGTAACACTATGCCCATGTCGGTTGTTGATAAAGTTCTTATTATTATTCTTATTATCGATAATACTGTCGTATATAATCACATAAATTCTCCGGTAAAGCACCACACCTTTCAGCACCAAACACTCAACAGATAATAGGATTAAGCCACTTTCAAACTAGAAACGTGGCAGTAAACAGTCAGAGCAAAAAATATCATCCTCCTCAGCGTATAGCTTCCCCTGACGTGGACAGTTTTAGTTTATAGTTTAATGATGGAACTTTTGGTGAGAATTCGCGTTAAGTTTGTTCAAGACTGATACTGCCAGGGGTACATAAAAAAGTCTTTGACGAGTCCTAGCATACCTTGAGTGTGTTCCGCGAAATGTGTCGCGGGAAAAATCACTTTAGAACTCCAGGCAGCGTCCAAGGATGAAGAAACTGTTACTTAATACCGTTTACACCGTTGATAGTAGAATGGTATTCGAGATGTCTGTTTAATCTTCTTGATGATACAAATCCAGGCATATCTAATGCACCAACGCGTGTGAAGTGGTTTACAATTTTTTCAGTTCGATTAAGTGTATGCACAATAAGACTGAACTAACACTCATTCTTCCAAATATTGATTACACATGTGCTCGTTGAAATCAATCTTCCGGAAAAAACATTTTTTTTACATTCAAGAAGATGTTCAAAAAAAGATTTCATAAATAGGCAGTTCTGTAAATAAATAGCCTCGATTGTAATGATTGATTGTATTTGTGAAACAGTTAATATGTTGGCCAACTTTGTTTGTGAAGGCGTACACAGGGCGAGGGCATAATAGCAACTTATCGGCGCGGTTAGTCTGCGAGACACGTCGCATTCTACCACACTTGACAATCACTTTTCTCATTCAAATAAATTATCGGCTTGGTTAGTCTGCAAAACACGTCGCATCCTACCACACTTGACAATCACTTAACTCATTCGAAGGAATTATCGGCTTAGTTAGTCTGCGAGACACGTCGCATTCTACCACACTTGACAGTCACTTTACTCATTCGAAGGAATTATCGGCTTGGTTAGCCTGCGAGACACGTCGCATTCTACCACACTTGACAATCACTTTACTCATTCGAAGGAATTATCGGCTTGGTTAGCCTGCGAGACACGTCGCATTGTACCAAACATAGGAATCACTTTACTCATTCAAAGGAATTATCGGCTTAGCTAGTTCATGATTATAAATTAATAATCTTGAATCGTCATTGACCAAAAAAATGAAATGAGATTTTAATTATCATTCCCACAGTTAGGATTAAATGCAACCTCTCAACAAATTCAACCCGGACGATGGATACATAAAACTTTGCAGCAAAGAATAATGCGAAGATGGTGGTTATAATGGTAAGTGTTAAGATGCACATGTGCAGAAAAAAATGTAAACGAATGGAGAATTTCAAGATGGGTCTGATTGCTGAACTGAAAAAAATAGTTATCCTCTCTGTCGGAGGATGTTACTATTCCGAAATTATGGGATCATTCGAAGTTTGAATGATACTTATATATATAAATTCCCTACATACTAAAAATAATAAATTCTAGCATTTGCAAAACGACTTGATTCTTAGGCTTCACTATGTTGATTCAAACCAAAATGACATGCCTGAATATACAGTTATGAGATTGACATTGTATCATGCTGAAACTTATTTTAGTAATTATTAAATAAACTCACTGTATCCTAGACTCCCACTGAACTATTATTATCCAATGATCTAATAGTCAACGTCATTTATGTTTTAGTATGTTGCTTCGTCACTCAATCAACATAGCTGATGAAATGAAGTTAGAGTATAATTGTTGGTCCTTCTACGGTTAATTTGGCTGTAACAGCTCATGACCAGTCAATTAACAGCACTGATCAAGCTAAAGTGCGGTTTACATTCAATCACACTTGTCAAATTTCCGCTCTGCATGCAGGTAACTTATACTATCGTGAGGTTGTTGTGTTATAAGTGGTCAACAACAGCGCATGATAATGAAGCCATACACTTGTCAGAATAATTTTGCGTATGATGAGGCGGTCTTGTTATCAAGTAGTCATGGACGAGTAGTGTTTATTTTGACTTGTGAATATCTTGGAACTGTTCGTTGATGGATACATGGTCTGTGCCGTAACCAGAGGCAGCCGACAAGTAGCTACACCTGGCTGGTTGGGAGCAATGTTGAAGCAGACGACAACTCGCGACATTACGACGCGACCCGCGTCGTAATGTTGTAACTCCTCCTGAGAATAATTTGCTTCAGGAGTAGTTACAACAAATCCTATTGTA
>SDVV010012208.1:1066-15547 GCA_016164225.1 Gammarus roeselii
CCAGTTATGCCCACTGTCAGGAACTAGGCCTCAGTACACATGCCAGTTATGCCCACTGTCAGGAACCAGGTCTCAGTACACATGCCAGTTATGCCCACTGTCAGGAACTAGGCCTCAGTACACATGCCAGTTATGCATAGTCAGGAACTAGGCCTCAGTACACATGCCAGTTATGCCCACTGTCAGGAACTAGGCCTCAGTACACATGCCAGTTATGCCCACTGTCAGGAACTAGGCCTCAGTACACATGCCAGTTATGCCCGCAGTCAACTCAACAATATTAATATTACACAATCGAGCAAAAAATATTAAATGAAAATCTATAATTCTTTTTCCGGCGAGTGCGGAAGAATGTAAGTAATAGAATAATGTTTCGATTAGGGAGTCGGGTGATGTAATACAAGTTAGAATAAGAGTATATACAGCGTGATGACATGTTGAGGCAACTCCCCTTCCCCCGCCCCCTCACCAGATGATTCTTCTGCCTGGTCACTTCGAGAAGGCATAATTATTTAGGTACTGACAGCAAGTCTGGCGCGATCCCGACTAATCTAACTAATTATTTCACTGATAAATGTATTGTCAGGAATCGATGTTTTATTTTTTATTTGTACCACACATCACGTAGATACCAGGAATGAATATTTGCGTACTTATTTGAAGGTAACATTTCTTAAAACGTAAACTGAAATTGAACACCATTTTGCAAAATTAACACCACAAATAAATAAATTAGGCTCGGAAAAACTAGATTATTAGTAACGTTTCAGGTCATGGGAAATCTTGACCTCATTTCATCAGAATATTTTAGGAGAATGGGTTTAACGAGTGGAGATCAAGGGTGTTCTTTTAGGGAGGAGACCGTTAGGCGTATCAGGCCTGGCCTACATGATAAGGAAGCGGCCGAGACGGGAAAGGTTGGATTGGAGCTGGATAAAGCTCTTCGGCGCACCATGCTGGACATTTGACTATCTTTGTAATGCCAAGGATGCACATGAATCCTATGTATTTGAGATGGAGCTAACATCGTAACGGTGTGATAATTCTTCAAGGAAAAGTGAAAGGAGATGTATCTCTCATATAAGATCATTTGAGAATAAGCTACCACTGACCTTGCTCTATGCAAACTACAATACGAGTGGATGAAAGTATTATGTTACAAGGATTCAGTAAGACAATTAGCAATTTGCTGATAAGATGCGACACGCACACAGTAAATATTTCTCTCATTCTCATACTCCAAGCAGAAAGAGTTACAAAGGCTACATCATTGAAGCTTTCATGCAACATGTGTTGACGGCGTCATTAAGGATCAGTGACGGCGTCCCGCGTGCAGCAGTGCTTGTGTCACGCAAGTATCTCGGGTCCCTACATCAGGAACACCTTACAGTGCCCAGCCCATGCGCCTCGTCATGCCTTCATATGGAGGTTACTGAGACGGAGGAGGGGACGGCTCCAGCTACAATGCGTGACCCAAATTCAGCGAGGAGGTGCAGGAAGAAGCGAGGAGGGCAATTCCGGTTGGCGTGGGGCCAAAACAGACCAGTCCCGACGGGGCGGCGCAAGGAAGCCCCGGACGGCGCATCAACTGCGGCACCAGCGCAAAAAGCTAAGACTTTGACGGGGAGCAGGGAGGGTAAAGCCGAGGCCAGCCGCAGTCACCACAGACGAGTCGAGGGAGCCGAGGGTGAAGGGAGGAGGGGCGCAAGCTCGTGAGTCAGCGCAACACATGTACAAGAGTAGCATACGAGGGTACATGGCAAGCAGAACAAACGTCATGATTTACATGGAATTGGTCAACAATTTTTTTTTCTTTCAAATTTAAAGTACCAGACGCTTTTATTGTTAACCGTTCATAACCAGCTTGACTCTACAGCCTTAAAAATAAAGGAATGTTGGTACCCCAAAATTTGTTCAACACGTCATCCATATGAAACCCACACACATATAACTAATTTGACTCTACGTCATGATAAATAGAGAAAAGTTGGTACCAAAAATTTTTGTTCAGACACGTCATCAATATGAAACCCACACACATATAACTAGTTTGACCCTCAGCCCAAAATTTGTTCAGACACGTCATCAATATTAAACCCACTCATGTCATTGATATGAGACCCACACACGTCATCAATATGAGTCAATATGAGTCAATAACTAGTTTGACTCTACAGCCTGAAAAATATAGAAAAGTTGGTACCCCAAATTATGTTCAAACATGTCATAAATATGAAATCCATACACGTAATCAATATGAGAATCACACACGTCATCAATATGAGAACCAAACACATCATCAATATGAGACCCACACGTTATCAATGTGAGACCCACACACGTAATTAATATGAGAACCACACACGTCATCAATATGAGACCCACACACGTCATCAATATGAGACACACATACGTCATCAATATGAGACCCACACACGCCATCAATATGGGAGCCACAAACGTCATCACTATGAGGCCCACACACGGCATCAATAATAATAATAATGATAATAATAATAATAAAAGCTTTATTGACAACCAACATGGGCATAGTATTACAATTGAGACCTCTTATTTTAGGGTTACAGCGAGAACAAAGTTATAAAATTACCGCACACAACTAAGAACAAGTTACGGCATACAACTCTATCTTGCCTATGCGTATAGTAATTCTCTCCATCGCCTTAACAATGGCGAGGCAGCGAGCGCATCACCAGAGCTGATTGCAACAAGGATTTCATTTGGGGAGTTCATAACTCGAGTCATAAGGCTGTGTGCCGCTTTACGGAACAGTAACTTGATGTGATCTGATTGGTTTTCAGCAAAAACCCTGCTCGCTGATGTCGAGCGAGGGACCTGCATCAGCCGTCTAAATGTGTCATTATAACTCACTGTTAATTTCCTCACGCTATATTGAAAGTATTTTCTCCACAGTGCATTACAATAAATCGGGTAACAATATGATTTGAAGAGCTGGATTTTAGCTTCTCTTGGTGCAAACGAGAATTTTCGTATCAGCATGTTACCAACTGCATTTTGCCGCCTTGTTTGCTTTGCAGCATCCTAGTCGTCAGTGCAATCTGCTGTGATGATGTGCCCTAGATATTGAAATTCATCTACATAATCCAGTGCAACACCGCCTAGTTTAATCTCAGTCGATAGGTATTAACTAGGACCCTTCGGTCTAACTAGCATACATACAGTTTTTGCAGTGTTATGTACAATATCATGAGGTTCAACAAATTTATTACAGACATCAAGAAGCTTTTGCAATGCTGAGAGAGTCGGTGTAAACAATACCATATCATCTGCATAACTAAGATTGTTAACACAACAGTTGGCAACATGACACCCTTGGTTTTCTCTACTTGAAGGTAATTCAACTCATCAGTGTACACGTTATACAACAGTGGCTATAGCTGACCTCCCTGCCTAATTCCGTTTTTACAATGATAAGTGGCCGATTTCGAACTACCCCATCGCACTAAAAATTCCTGTTCCCTGTACCAAAATACAAGCAAGTGCACAATATGAAGAGGGTAATTGTAGACCCACACACGTCATCAATATGAGACCCACACACGTCATCAATATGAGACCCACACATGTCATCACTATGAGACCCACACACGTCATCAATATGAGAACCACACACGTCATCACTATGAGACCCACACACCTCATCAATATGAGACTCACACACATCATCAATATGATACCCACACACCTCATCAATATGATTTCCACACACGTCATCAATAAGAGAACCACACACGTCATCACTGTGAGACCCACACACGTCATCATCATGAGATTTGTAATGGGTTTAAAGATCGAGTCTATACATAAACAAAAGCTAATGGAGAATACAGATAAGCGAGTGTGTTAAACAATCACCAACGACAAGACACCGAAACTGAAGTGAGTACAACACAAGCAAGACATATAATCTGTGGCAAACTAAACCGATGAATAATGAATACCCAGCATAATTGATGCAAGTTATCTTACGGGTGTCTATGGTATCAGGATCGCGTGAAGACAATTAGAGCAGAAGCTGCACTGGATTGTTCTTAACGATGAGCAAAAATGTTCTCCTGTGGACACGCATGTCTCGTGACCCACACAGCATCGAAAAACGTCAAAGTTAGTGGAATGGACGGCAGTCAAGGCTGGAAAGAGGGATAAAAAAACGTTCAGACGAGGGGAGGTCTTTTGGAATTGTAAAAGGATACAGAATAATCAGTGTTTAAATTGGAAATTTCCCGCAGGTCAATCAAAGGGTTCGTGTACATATAAGAAAAGAATTGCTCAAGTGCAAACATAACAGAATGGAATATTGAATTAGACGGGTATATTTCCCTAAACATCAAACGAGGAGGAGTTCATTCAATCCGATATTAAATTATTTGAAGGTAAGGGCCTGTGACAACCAAGCCCAAACAAAGACCAGCTCATGCTAGACAAAGGCCAACAATTGTCTTAAACATGGCAGGCGAGACAAAGGCCAACAATTGTCTTAAACACGGCAGGCGAGATAAACGAAATATGACAAGCGAGCTGAAAGCCAGTACTTATCTCAAACATGACAGGTTAGACAAAGCCACTACACGTTTAAATCATGACAGGTGAGACAAAGGCCAGCTTATGTCTGAAGCATAAAAGGTGCAACAGAGGCCAGTACATGCCACAAACTTGAGAGGCGAGACAAAAGTCAGCGCGTGTCCGGAATGTAACAGGCGAGAGAAAGGTCATCACATGCCTTAACCATGACAGGCGCTACAAAGGCCATCAAGTGTCTCAAATAAGACAGACGAGACAAAGACCATCACGCGTCTCAAATAAGACAGACGAGACAAAGACCAGCACGCGTCTCAAATAAGACAGACGAGACAAAGGCCGTTGCGCGTCTCAAATAAGACAGGCGAGACAAAGGCCATCACGCGTCTCAAACAAGCCAACGGCCACCACAGTACCGCTTTTCTGAGAAGTGTTGAAGGCCCCAACATTACTGAAATGCTGTTGTTCATTACTTCTTCTTTCTATCGCATTGTTCTCGTGCCAAATCTCCGGTAACATTATACTACACGAGTAACGGGGTTTTATTTTAAATACATTTTAGGACAGAATACATGTATTAGCCTGACAATTCTGATCAAAAATTGAAACTTTCCCGTCTATAAAGAGGCTCGGCAACATGATAATGATGTTACTACACTCAGACAACATCCCAATGATGTTACTACACTCAGACAACATCATAATGATGTTACTACACTCAGACAACATTGTAATGATGTTACTACACTCAGACAACATCCCAATGATGTTACTACACTCAGACAACATCATAATAATGTTACTACACTCAGACAACATCATAATGATGTTACTACACTCAGACAACATTGTAATGATTTTACTACACTCAGACAACATCCCAATGATGTTACTACAATCAGACAACATCATAATGATGTTACTACACTCAGAAAATATCATAATGATGTTACTACACTCAGACAACATTTGAATGATGTTACTACACTCAGACAACATTCGAATGATGTTACTACACTCAGACAACATTTGAATGATGTTATTACGGTCAGACAACATCCCAATGATGTTATTACGGTCAGACAACATTCGAATGATGTTACTACAGTCAGACAACATCCGAATGATGTTATTACGGTCAGACAACATTCGAATGATGTTACTACACTCAGACAACATTCGAATGATGTTATTACGGTCAGACAACATCCGAATGATGTTATTACAGTCAGACAACATTTGAATGATGTTAATACACTCAGACAACATCCGAGTGATGTTATTACGGTCAGACAACATTCGAATAATGTTATTACAGTCAGAAAACATCCAGACAACATCCTAACGATGTTATTGGAAATCATTCACAATGACTCATCTTTATCAGGCAGCAGCCAACCAATGAACTGTGTGTCACCTAACGAGTTCGGTCAACTGATGCCCTGGCGTTCATTTGGTTCAGGCAGAAGGGTTGCTGCCGTCGCGGTGCAGAGGCCAAGATGATAATGCTATGAGTCTCAGTGAACCTAAGTAAATTGACAACTAATAATGATTAGCAGTTTGTGATTACTTAATTGGTTGATGTGTAATAAACCGGGCGTACAGTGGATGAATCAAATAAAACAATTCTATGATAACAACGCCCACAATATTTTTCCACATTCACAAATGATACCAAAAATCGATCAAGGCAGGTATCCCAATATGTAACTTCTCCAGGTATAGACTTAAAGTGATATATAATAAAACATACTAAAAGACTATCTTCCCCATAGCGACTAAATCACAGTCTAGCCAATAGTTTGATACCCTCCTGATTGTGGAATATCCTTCCTATCAGTAGGCAATCACCTGCAAAAATCGAGCGCGTAATGCAATATCCACACAGACGCATGCTTCATCTGTGAAAAGATGACGATTCCATTTTTTATGTCCTAACTATCTCCATAGCGGATTAAATCATGCAAACGTCGAAAATCACTGTAAGCGAGCATGTTGCAGCAACGACAGCATGATTGTGTGAGAAGGTGCTCGAGTATTGCCAGTGATGGTACGTGCATGTGGTTAGGACCAAGAGGGTAATAGGTTCCTAACCACATGCATGTCACCTACGTGCTACGTCATCCTCCTCTTCTTCAACGCACTCACGTGTCATCATCAGCACAATAACTTATTTTTGCGTCTTAGACTCCAACATTCTTGCATTGATTTGATTTGAGCCTCCTTTCCACCAGAACCTCCATGTGAGTCATGGTCCTTGCATTGAGATTGTATGTACACACACAATCTTACAATCTCATTGTAGGGCTGACACAATAAAAACATAAAGATATGGTACCCGTGCTTATGATGACACATTGACAGTAAACATTACTCACCCTTTCGTTCATAAAACCCTTTCTGCTTATCTGAAATCAAGCATTCTAAATTCGTATGCCCTAGTATACGTAAGGTGAGTATCACGTATTACTTCGTATGTACATGAATTACTTTATATCACATGCGTATTAAGTTGTGATCAATGCCTATTAAGTAATGATCTAAGCGTATCGAGTAGGAATCTGGAAGGAAACTTGTATTCAGGAGTACTCACCCTTTTGTTGTAGTAGAAAGGGTCGATGTCTTCCAGCGGGACGCCCACCATCTCGTCTGGGAACTGCATTGCCAGCCGGTTGGGCAAGGGCATGCCCTGCTCCAGGTTGGGGTCCGCTTGGGGGCCATCATCGTCGTCGTCGTCATTGTAATTGGTCTGTTACAACAGGGCAGAAGATCGGTCAGCGGCGTGACAATGAAGGCCGGGACTGGTAGCGTGGAGAACGGGACTGGTGTTAGATTGGCACCAGGACTGACAATGGAGAACGGGACTGGTGTTAGATTGACGGTAATATTGTGTTAGGCCAACAGTGAACTGCGTAAGCTTGACTATCACACTGTGTTGGCCGAACGGTCACAATGTGTTAGCTTGATTGTTCTACTCTTAGCCACAAGTCAACACTGTTAGGTGACAACAACATTGCGCTAGTCAAACAACAGTTTAACCAATGGTGACGTAGCGTTGGCCAAACGTAACACAGCGCTAGTCAAACATAACACTGCGTTAGCCAAACACAATACAGCCTTCGCTCAACAGCTGTCATAACATTTTATAATTCGCAAGGGTGAATAGGTCAAACTGTCACACACAGGTCTAGAGTGATCATTCGACTACTGCAAGCACCTCACTCGCTCATCATCACACACAGTTTAAGGTAAGGCTTGGTGGAAACACCGCTTCATACCAAAAACTCGAGCAGCCCATATACTAAACAATATTGGGTATGTCCACGCCGGTTAGCACCATTGGTTCTTCAGGTGATCAGCCGAAGACTTGCTATGGAAGAGGTGTAGAGGAAGGGAAGATCAGGTGTTTAGATCGTTCATGAGAGCACAGGCACAAACGTTTAGAATATATTCTAAAGCTACGTTAGAGAGTAAACAAAACCAAATAGACAAGCACTGCAGCTCCCACAGTGGCATAGTCATGGTTGACATGTAGAGCGCGTGATTATAGAGGAAACGTGTTTACCTATTGATTGAGTGTTATGTTGCCACGTCAATTATTTTCTCTTATGGAACTAACATGTTAGAATAGAATAAATGAAACCAGCCGTCGTGGCTCAGTGACATAGTGCGTCTTTTGATTTGACGAACCCCTCCGGATCGATTCCAGGTGACAGTAGAAGTCGCATGCATAGTACCCTTGATAGAATGTGTATGTCCCTGCATGCTGTATATGCAGAGAGGAAGAGCGCCTACATCATTTTGTGCTACACCGCAGGGCTTCCGTCTCAGTATAGCCAGCGCGGACCTAAAACAAAGAGGTGCTCTATATGTAGACTAATGGCAAACTGGGCGGCAGGAGATAAGAGGTGCTCTATATGTAGTCTAATGGCAAACTGAGCGGCAGAAGATTAGAGGTGCTTTATATGTAGACCGACGGCAAACTGAGCGGCAGGAGATAAGAGGTGCTTTATATGTAGACTGACGGCAAACTGAGCGGCAAGAGATAAGAGATGCTTTGTATGTAGACCGACGGCAAACTGAGCGGCAGGAGATAAGAGATGCTTTATATGTAGACCGACGGCAAACTGAGCGGCAGGAGATATTACAGCGGGAACTTTAAGCTGGATATTCTAGGGAAAACAATTGTGAGTTTCTCATAAAATAAAATTGTAAAAAATCACTTACTTCTAAGAATATATTGTCTTATTTCTATACATGGAAAATGAATAGCTTACTACAGGTCATGTAGTAGTAGACGTATTCCCTAAACACGGATCACATGCGAAATCGTGTTCATTAGAAGCTGAAAGTTTATCCGAACGTAATTGTTGTCCCTGTCGTCGAATGTCTGGAAACAGGAGGAGATGATTCTGTTTTATATTTGCTTCTTGAATGTGTGCGACGCTGTAACGCAGCGAAAAGTAACACTGCTGAAGATAGCAATACGCAGATCTGTCTGGACCATATGTACGAGAGTGAATTCTAATACACACCTACATAACTTGCCTCCCAGATCTTTTCAGTTGCTGCGCGAATTTGAATGTACTTTTTTTCCATAGAACTCGCACACTCAATGTGTAACCAGAGTACTTTGTATGATAAAATGATAGCCTTGATTTAATGTGTATCCCTGATTTTAGGTATACTCTTTAAAATACGAAAATACCACGGAGCATCTAATGAATAAATAATTTTTATTCATTTCTATTATATATTGCACAATGAAATTATTGAATATTAAACGGCATTCAAATAATTGAAATATTAGATATCAATATTTAAAAGCCAATAAACTCGACCGGTGAATACATAGAATTTTTGAATTGAAAATTTCCTCTAAATAAAATTGAAGACAACTGATGGAGGAGCTTCACTCTCAAATGACTTGAGTAGGTGGAGAGGAGTGTACAGGTGGCGAAGACATCTTTGAGGTATCGACGTTTGACATTTCGGCCTGAATGTTCATTTGGATGCTGATAGTATTGCTAATGCTGATATGCATCTGGATGATGAAACCATGTTTTATAAATCCCATGAAAATTTGTACTAAACGGGATGATTTGTCTGTAACTTCCCCAAAATGTTTGAATATCAGGACATTTCCCTTTGCTTCGGCTACCATCGTTACCAGTAATGTGCATTATGATGCTTAATATACGTCGAGGCTCGCTGAAACTTCAAACCATTTATTTATCTATTCGTACAATGATTTCCAAAAATTGTCATTTTCAATACCCAGCTCAACTGAGGATACATTTTCTTAGGTGCGTCTCAGTCAAAACAATGAAGAGGGGATCACCATCGTAGAGAATATCCCAAATTAACTTTATATTGCTATTTTGGTGTCATGAAGGGCTTGTCAATCCAGGAGATGACACCTTTTTCATTGATTTGATCTTGCTATTGCCTTTCGAGAGCGTGTTCCTTTTGTCCCTGGTGAGACGGCGGCCTTCTCAGTTTCTTGTGTCCCGGGCGAGACGGCGGCCTTCCCAGCTTCTTGTGTCCCTGGTGAGACGGCGGCCCTCTCAGTTTCTTGTGTCCCTGGTGAGACGGCGGCCTTCTCAGTTTCTTGTGTCCTTGGTGAGACAGCGGCCCTCTCAGTTTTTTCTGTCCCTGGTGGGACGGCTGTCTTCTCAGTTTCTTGTGTCCCTGGTGAGACAGCGGTCTTCTCAGTTTCTTGTGTCCCCGGTGAGACGGCGGCCTTCTCAGTTTCTTGTGTCCCCGGTGAGAAGGCGGCCCTCTCAGTTTCTTGTGTCCCCGGTGAGACGGCGGCTCTCTTATTTTTTTGTATCCCCGGTGAGACGGCGGCCCTCTCAGTTACATGTGTCCCCGGTGAGACGGCGGCCCTCTCAGTTTCTTGTGTGCCGGTGAAACGGCGGTTTTCTCAGTTTTTTCTGTCTCCGATGCAACAGCAGCCCTCTCAGTTTTTGTTCCCCGATGAGACGGCGGCTCTCTCAGTTTCTTTTGTCCCTGGTGAGACGGCGGCCCTCTAAGTTTTTTCTGTCCCCGGTGAGACGGCGGATCTCTACGTTTTTTATGTTCCCGTTGAGACAGCGGCTCTCTCAGTTTTTCTTACCCCGGCAAAACGGCGGCCCTCTCAGTTTCTTCTGTCTCCGGTGAGACGGCGACCTTCTCAATTTCTTCTGTCCCCGGTGAGACGGCGACCCTCTCAGTTTCTTATGTCCCCGGTACAACGGCTCTCTCAGTTTCTTCTGAAACCGGTAAAACGACGACCCTCTCATATGAGGAAGCCTTAGCTTGCAAAAGCACTACAAAAGATTCTGCAGAGTTTCTAATAAATGCTTTTTATGCGCCTCCCATTCGTTCCCACTAGTTGATCTCATCTGGAGTTCCCAAATCCTGGATCCGGTTATTCATGGTTGCAAGTGGTGAGGGCTGTTGTCCTGGTCTTCGTGACGCGAGGACTATTCGTTGATGCTATGGTAGGAATCTGATGAACATGGTTGTGGAAGCTCTTGCCATCACGTGGTACTCGCATGTGTTGTACCTCACCATTTCAACCAACACAGTAGTGGTTCGGGTGTTGCAAAGGATTGCTTCGATTAATGTCACCTTGTTTGTTGGCTGCACCAGTTTTATGACACGAAGATTAATATCTTCGTGGAGAATGAAATTTTCCCCTCTGGTCTTTAGGTTTATTTTGTTTGTTTCGCTGGTGCTCCAGTTTTTTGTAATGGTTTGATAATGAGCAGTCAATCACAATTACTTTTATTGGTTGCCATATGATGGGATGAGTCAAGACACACTTTTGGATGGCTTTTTTACAGAGTTGAGCACTCCAGTAACCGTACCTTCTTAGGTCCATGATCTTGTTGCATCGCTTTGGGTGGGCAAAGTCTGTTGCATTGCTTTGGGTGGGCAAAATCGCATTCGTTCCCGGAAACCTCGTTCCAGCTTTTTTTAAGATAAACCCTGCAGTGTTTTCTTCCTTTTCACAGCTGGCAGCTTGAAATATTTGCACTTCCTATGTTCTGATTGTTTCTTGGATTCTCCACTTATTTTCTTCACTCATGCTGATCACCCGTTTGTCGTATTAATATTTAGAGTCGCCATCAATACACAGATTACCAGCTGTCGTCACTGTATCCTGGCCGCCGGTGGCCATATCTTTATCCTAGCCACCAGTTGTTTTGTTTAGACATTGGCTGTTTGCAACCACATAAGTACTGATGTTGAGAGCAGTTTTACTGATGCAGTTACTACGATCTGAAGAGGAGGATGCATTACGGTCAATATTTCTCACATCTTTAAAATAGGAATACGCCGGCTTTCAAAACTATCTAAGGGATCTTAGAAGCATCCTGTGGAATTCGAGCCTCGCATTGGAGATTTTTGCAGTTTCTTCCCAAAAAAAATGATTACATTGATAACAGTAATATTAAGAGACAGTAATATCAGGAGACGGTAATATCAAGAGACAGTAATATCAAGCGTATTACTGTCACTGCAAGTGTTGCTCACCCAAGGCTTGGAATTTTAGACTGAGTGAGTGTCTCCATTTACTGCAACATTAGAACATTTGCTCAAGGAGCTTTGGAATAACAATGATTCACACTCAGGTTCAAATAAACTAAATCTTTGAGCACTGCCCATACCTGATATATGAAAATAATACATCTGACTCAGGCCACACCGTTTCAGGGGATTGTCTTAGCTTCCCGAGAAGCCCTTGACAACACATCATGTGCAATGCAGATAGCGTACATCTCTTAACTGGCTAAAAGTTGCTTCGACTCTTCACATATTTCTCTTTGATAACAAGGGGTTTCCCCTATCAGAGAGTGTTCTCACTTTCCGTGCACTACGAGACACCATTCATTCACAAAATATAAATTATGAACTCGAACATACATTTGGAACACTATCAAACACATTAATATCTTTCAACAAATAGTTGATATTTCGTCGTACCGCTGATCCACTGTTTGCTACTTTGACTGCATTTTCAGTTATAAGGTCACTAATGGGTTTCAGATTAGTCTCGCCCACTCTTCCTTTCTAAGCGCTGCCTCTATAGCCCACTTCCAGTCGAGAGAGGCAATCTAGAGTTCCGGTCCTTTGGCAGGAAGAAAGTGCTTGGAAACTTCCAATGGACTCAGAATTTGTGAGTGCTTCAAACCTAATTGCTGTTTCGTTTCAGCTTTTTGGATACCTCGCTTCACAGAGTCATTCGGAAGTCTGACTCTGTAGTTTCACTGTTGGTGCTTAGTTATTGAATGTCAACATGTCCTGATTGGATGCTAGATGTGTTACTTCAACATAGGCTTGATATTTAATTTAAGCAGTTCTAGGTCAACTGAACTTATACTTTGCTCCAGCATAGGCTTATAATGACTCAATCTGAGTTGTAAGCCCAGCCACCAAAGGCAGAAGAAGAAACAGCTGAAACCCACAAACAATGAGACCTTAAATGTATGTCACTCCAGACTTGAATCGATGTGAAATCTCCTTCTTCAGACCAGGATGACGTCAGCGTGACGTCACCATCTCTCTGGCCGGAAGAGAGCTGCAGGCAACGGCTGGCGGTGCTGCGGATTAAAGCATACATGCCCAACAACCGTCAGGTCTTTGGATATCCGGATTCGAGCGGACGTGGGTAGCAATGACCTCAGAAAACATGACAAAGGAGGGATACTTTGCTACAAACGAACTTTGGATACACGACAAAGGTGGGACACTTCACTCCAAACGACCTCAGGATACACGACAACGAAGGGATACTTCACTTTAAGCGATCTCTGGATACACGACAGGCGAGTCACTTCACTCCAAGCAGCCTCGGGCACAGGTAGAGGTAGGACACTTCAATCCAAATGACCTCACGACGCACCACAAAGAAAAAACACTTCACTTCTAACAAACATATAATACACGACTTTGATTTCGTGATACACGACAAAGGAGGCTCACTTCCCTTCAATCAACTTCAGGACTCACGGCAAAGGAGGCTCACAAAACTCCAATCTACCAGGAAGAAGTGACCGACGTCCGAGTGATACCATTCTTGGAATGACAAGTTTCCTTGAAGCAATCCCAGCTCGGTGTGGCATCCCTACTTGCTCCTTAAAGCTGTACTGACGCTGCTCCTAGGCACAACCATTGCCCGAGACTGGGAGTCAACGCACACACTGTGATGGGTCACTTTCGTTTCTGAAAGAGTTATCATTTGACATTTTTAACTCATCTAACTTGTTGCACGACCAGAACCTCCAGGATTGCTGTTTAAGGATGTTAACTTCAATAACAAAGCCACTACTAACAAAAAAGTGAATAAAGACCAGTAAAATATCAAATGTCTAACAACGAATGTCAGTTCTAACCATGAAGCAATAAATACAAGAAGCTACAAAATGTACTACTGTAAAGACGCCATCATCGAAAACACTGTTTTATTCACATATCATGCTGGTCCAGTAGCCCCTTATTGAGCAATTGTTCCAGTCCTGCTGGACTGGAACCGTGGGTGGCAGAATGGGTTGCTGCTAGCCTGCCGCATTGCAAGCCATGCTAGCCATGCCTATCGCATGGCTTGCCGAGCGTGACAGAATGCGGTTCTGGCAGTCTGTCGCATGGCTTGCCGCGCGTGGTTGGCTGGGTGGTCCCTATTGATTCTAAGGCCCCGCCCGTACCCGACCTTCAGCTGGAGTGCCCCGCACCCCTTCCCTTCCCTTAACTGCTCCCAACCCCCCATCCCCCCACTCTTTATAACAACAGCACTCCTCCTAAACTGTAACCTGACTAAATATTTGTTTTATAAACGGCAACAGTATCAAAATGTGCTTTGTGAAACTGGTGCTCAGTGTCAGCCTCGTCACCGGTGATGCCCATCCTTATTTTCTAGTGTACCCAGTGACACAA